>VYZQ01037239.1:164602-210989 GCA_013400655.1 Mystacornis crossleyi
GATTACAAAGAACACCCCCAAATATACACAGGGAAATGCCCACCCATTGAGTCTTTCCGCAATGACCTCCTGCTTTGGCTGTGGAAGGAAAGCACTGCTCTCTACCCTTCTATATACCTGGATTATATACTGAAGTCAAGTCCAAATGCACTAAAATTTGTTCACTATCGGGTTAAAGAGGCAATACGTGTTGCCTCAATTGCTAGAAAAGACTATATTTTGCCTGTGTTTGTTTACTCCAGACCATTTTATGCCTATACTTTTCATGCTTTAACAGAGGTAAGCAGACAGACTTCTTTCAAAATTTAGAAATTAGAAATAACCTCTTAGAAAAAATATGTTCCAAAAGCTTTTCCTGAATAAAAGCACATACACAGGGTGTTTTTTTTGTCATATTTAAGGCAGCCCCCTTAGAGGAAGTACTGAAGTCACAGTACAAACCTCTATGCCTTTCAAGAGTTAATATTGCAATGGTTTGGTCTACCTCTGTGAGATAACATTGTATATTTTTAATCAGGGTAGTTTAGAAAGAAAGTACAAAGAAATAATTTCCTTCAGGAAGTAATTCATTCTGATATTTTAATTCTTCAGGGCAGCTTGTGAAATGAACTTGACAAATTTTGTGAGGTTTAGAACTAATTAGTGCAATGGAAAGATAAACTTTCATGAGAAAGGAGCCTCAGGGCTTTTTTGTTTCTTTAGGCAAATGTAAATTCATTCAGTATAGAAATAAACTAGTCAAGCAAAGTAATCTGGCCTGGAGTTCCTAACTCCATGATGAGCATTGGCCACCTATCTCACTTTTCAGAAGTACACCTTCATGTCCAACATTCAGTGCTAAACTGTGGAGTCCTTTTATCAAAGAAAGTTTTTGTGTCATGCAATGTTCCATCAACCAGTTATCAAGAGAAATAAATATGTAGTAGCCATAAAACTGATGGTAAACTATATATGTGCAAATCTCTGACTTTCTGGATATGTAATGATGATTGTTGCTCTGACTTTATGCACGTAATAGAGACACACAGACACTTATTCATTTCTCTAGTAGTTTTCTCAAGTGCCAAAAGTTTTTGTTTGGCTTCATCAATTCCACGAGAAAGGAGAAAGTCTGGGGCAGAGAACTCATGGAAATAACTCCTTGATGACAAATGGCACCTGGGGGGAGCTCCCTCCCTTTATTTTCTGGAGAGCTTCATGGGAGATTCCTTCTACTGCTGCCAGAGACAAGTTCTTGACTCAAACCAGAGCAGGAAAAGGGAGAGAAGTCGCAAGGGAAAAGGCAGATTCAGTCCAGTGAACCACAGGCTGTGGGGGGGTTCAGCCTGGAGCTGGAGCTGAGGAGGTGCAGCAGATCCCTGAGAGCCTGAGAAATGTTTCAGGCTGATCCCAGGAAGCAAATTATACTTGCAGGCTGCCCCCTGGGAAGCAAATTGTACATAGAAGTAATTATGACTTTGGTCTGGTTCATTTTCAGCACCCAGGAGCTCTCTGGAGTTGTTTTCTCTGTGGAAATCACAGGTGTTAGCTGTGGCCAGTCTGGTCCTGAGGGCAAGGAGTCACTGGGTTCAATACAAGCAGAATGTCACCCAGAACACCTTCACTGAAGAACTCAGGCTAGGAAATACATAAGAATTCTTCAAATTCAGTCTGTGATAATACATTTTTATAAAATTTATTAGTCCCTTGAGCAATATAAAAATACCATGAATGTTACTGAAAGTTATAAAAACTAGCATGCTGTTACGTTATGTGTGAGTTCAAAATCTGTGGTGGTACATAGTTACTGTTTTACCTTAAACTATTTTCTGAACAGTACAGTGGTAATTTGGAGTGATGCTCCTCTCAGGTTACATTCTTTAACTCACCAGCCTGTTTTCCAGTTGCATGTAGCCATTTCCTTTTGGATGCTTTAAAGATCACTTTACAACTCTGCAGCCAGGAAAGATCTTTGCATAGCCAGAGAAACATACGTAGATTATGCTCCACTTCATATTTTCTCATTAGGAGAGCATGGGCAGGGTACTCAGCATGGGACAGGGTTTAACATGTGTCCAGACTACACACATCATCTATGAGAACAGCTTGGGGTCTGACAGGAACTTGCAGGGTTGCATTTAAAAACCTTCTATGTAAGAATGATCCAGAAAATAATGTTCTTGTGTTCTTTCATAGTCCTGGAGCCACCAGGATAATTTAAATGTGGTTTTGTATGTTCAGATTTTAGACTAGATTGGAGCTTCTCATTTGACCCATGCCATGCCCCTAAGTGACGCTCACAAAGTTACAAACAAGGCATGAAACCTCTGGGCTCCAGAGAAAATGTGCATCAAGGTGACAAGGAAAGGTAGGAGAATGACATTCAGGCTAAATGGCCATAGAAAAATTGGGACAGTAGGCAGCTGGGATAGCTACCTGACCTGTGTCAGGGACTGGGCCAGGAGAACCACAGCCTTGCTCCATCGAGCTGTGCAAGTGCTGTACTTTCTGTTCCAACAGAAACACTACTGACACATTCAAGACTTGTATGCAAGTCCTTCTGTACACAGGGCTTATGTGAAATCCCACAGTGGAGTCAGAAAAAATGCTTCTGAGTCAGAGTCACTGAGGGAGAGACACAGGTCTATCAAACCTTCAGAAAGATGAAAGGCCCAGGTCCCAGACAGATGCTGTAGCTGTGTGTGCTGTACCTTTCACCCTGACTGCATCTGGAAATCAGGTGAGTTGTGCATAAGGTGTCTGAGAAATTAATCCTGCTTTTTATCATGGAAATAATTTATCAATTCTGAATTTGGATCCAAATCATTATGAAAGGTTTCTGTATTTGCTACAAATGCGTATAAGCAATTTGCCATCTGTGGAGTATTAGGAACTTTCTGCCTAGACAATTCACTGCTAAGTGCGTGGGAGAGGGAAGTCGCACAGTAGCATCTGTGCTTCCTGACTAGATGGCTGAAGCCATTAATAAAGCAGGCTGACAACTGACAAATGATTAATAATGGATAACAATCCTGTTCTTCCCCTACAGATAGTCTTCTCTGATGACCAGGTGTGCATGTGTATAGAGACCACTCCCTGCAACCATGCCAGGCTTGCACTGCCATTGCTGAATACAGAAAAACTCTTGCTGTAACTAAGGCTCTTCAAGATTACAGATATACTTATTTTTCTTTCCTCAACACATGATTAGAACTGACTGTCTTGTTTTGTCTTGAGCTCCAAAACTGAAATGATTTAGTTCACCTCCTATTTTTTTAATATCCAGTGCAGCGACTTGGGTGATCTAAATAGAAAGAAATATTGACAGACACTAGTGCCTCCTCCTCTCTGCCAAATCAGCTGTCTGTTTTGGGTAGTCCAGCCTAGTCTTGAGGACCTTAGGTAGTTGCACACTGCCCCCAAAAGCTTAAACAAGAGTGAGCATTAAAAGGGAAGAGGCTTTGTTGACTCGTAAATCATTTGGAGAAATACCAGTAGCCTATGTCTGATACAAGAAAAAAATTAGGATTCTCCACATAGACAAATACCAAGATACTCATATTTAAAATATCTAATTTTTTAAAAATTGCTTGTTTCCTTCCATATGAGGCTTTTATTACACTCTCACAGAAGAGCCATGCCAGTGAGCCCCCACCACTGCCAAGCTGAGGAGGGGCACTTGGTTCCATCCCAAAACCAGGACTGCTGTATCTGAGGCTGCCGCTGGAGCTCATGTGCCTCACTCAGTTCTTCTTGGAAGCACCTCCTTTTTGCCACTCTCAGCTATTAGGAGAGGCACATATCTTTCATTTTCTCAAAATACCCAAACGAGGAGCGAAACCTTTATTTTCTAACCCTGTCTGTGGCACAGGAGGAGGAAGAAGGGGGTGGTGCCTCTCTCTTTGTATGACCACCCACTGGTCAGAGCCCCTGCCTCTGGTGCAGAAGGTTTTGGCTCTGTTCTCTTCCCAGCCTGCACAGGATGAATCCAGCACCCTGCGTCAGGCACCAGAACAGAGTTAAGGAATCATCAGATCAAAAAGAACAAGTGATCAGAGAGCAAAAGTAAAAACGAGGGTGCAACCTCCAGTCCACAGGTCATTTAGGGAAGAGCCGTTCTGTGTTGATGGCTTTAAGGGTTAGTTTTGTCAGTTTTATATCCGTATGAATTAGACATGAGGTGCTGTAATCTTTTTGTGGATCTGATAAAGGTAGCAAAAAATAGATGTGAAATATGGGGTTATAAAAACTAGATTTGCTGACTTCTGATCAAGCACTCTAATTCCCAGAGCATATTAATTACAAAAAGTTTATTTCAGGGTTTTCTCAGGTCTTAGTTCATCCATTAATGATAAATATTTATTGATTATTTATTCTGGATGTCTGGCAAGTTTTAATTAATTTGTTAATGAGATTTGATATGTGTTGGTGTGAAATCGCTCAACCGTCATGTGAGTAATGTAGAATCACAGTCCAGCCTTTGTATCCAGGTAAACTTCATAAAATGTGCTGCAAATGACAAAGGCCTGGGAACCCTCATTACCAACACATCAGATTGTATTTCACATTCTTTTAACATTTTATATTTTGATCTTTAATTAACATACTTTTTTTTTTTACTGATTAATTAATTAATCCCCATAGGAAATACCCCTCCTTCTTATTTCCCCCTTGAACACCTGCAGCTCACACCACTATCCTTTAAAAATTACTACTGGCCTGTATACTTTTTAAAGTGATGATGGTCTCTAAAAGACTGTTTGGGTGATCAGCAGCAGCACGAGCTTCAGGCAAGACCAGTTGTACCTGATATCACTCTGAACTCCACACTAAGAGCCAGTAGGCAAGCACTGCTCTTCCAGACTTTTGCAGGTTCTCCTGCACTGTTTTGTCTAACCTTTAGTTAAGGGTCAAAGCCCCAGCTCACTCTGCATTCTTTGTAATGGTCTTCAACTCTTCAGTGAATTCTCCCTTTCAAACGACATTTATTTGTGCTTTTTTTTAATCTCTCTCAGACCACAAATGTTTTGGGAATGGGAATTCCATAACTATGCATTGATAAATCAACAGGCCCACTTACACAGAGAAATATATTATTTAGTAGCAATTAACAATAATAACATGGTTCTTCCACTCTATAATTTTGCTTTTCTAAAGTGCCACCACCATACTGAGATAATTTGCTTGGTATTTTGGATTGTTCTCTCATCAAAGAGTTGCTAAGGCTGTATAAAAGACCATCACTATCTTTTTAAAGGAGTTTTCTCTTTGTCAAATTGAGAAATATTGTAATGTCTGTCATTACAAATACCAATCAAGAATTAATTTTTAATCAATTATTGTAGACAGAAATGGTTTTAGATGTAATTGAGGATGCCTTGAAATTTGGGGGAAGAGGTCCCTTCCCATGTATTTTTAAAGATTTAATTGCATTTTTCTAGACACAATATTCATAATCTCAGACAATGGCTTTGAGACACTTGGAAGATACATTGCCACGCTGTTGGAAAGGCACTGGTGACTCCTGTTCTACACTCAGGCTCCCTTGGTAGAGTTGTATTATTGCTACTGCTACAAACCAGCTCCTTACTGGTTCAATTCTAAAAGTGGACATGGTTAAATCAGTATGTAAATGTGTGTGCTTTTGGGTTTTTTCCCCTCATTTGGCACTTGTAGCAGGGAGAGAGATTCATTTTTCAAAGAGAAGTATCCTGGACTAATGGCACTCATGCTGGTAGAAACAGCAGCCCTGTAACGCTGTTGGCATGGCTAATGCAGCAGGAGTTAGACCCCTGCCTAAAGCCTATCAACTACAGTTAGACACTGTAAGGGTGATCCAGTGAAGTGTGATGGTACCATCACTTGCCAAAAGTGTTGCCTGTGTAGGTTTGGTAATCATTCAAAGACTAGTAGATAAAACAGATCACTCAGTTCTTACTCCACCAGCTTGGTTGGAGGATAAACTATAAGGACTGGTTGGTTGTGAATAAACTATAAGGATTTCATTATTTAGTAGGCACACTGATGAATGCCACCTATGTAAACCTTTGGAGAGACACAGAAGAACTTTCTAGACTGAACAGTGATTTTGTTGTGAAGAATATACCACAGGACCAGTGTTGCCTCTGGGAAAAAAAAGAAGCGATGCCCATATCCCAGTGCTTTTTTGCTTTTACTTTTGTATCTTTGTTTTTCTCATAGGTGGATTTGGCCTTCTTTTTCAGAGGGATCTGGTCAATACCATTGGGGAAAGCGCGGCTTTGGGAGCAGCTGGCGTTGTTCTCTGGGGCAGTATGCAGTACGCCAGCTCAGAGGTATGTTGTATCGCTTTATCAGTTCTTAGGAATCACCTCAATACCTCTTCTCTGACACCACACCCTCCATAGCTCCTATCTACCTGTATCTATGTCATCAGCCAACACGATGATGAGGACGATGGCTCATTACTACTTTCAGGTCTCATTGTTGTGTTAGGCTGAGAAGTCTCATTGCTTCAGAGCACATTGCTTTGGGCGGGTCATTTGTAGCTCGGTGGAATAATGAGTCCAGGTGAGGAGAAAGACAGCTTTCCAAAAAATGCCATACATATATAAGCACAGCTTGTTTTATTGTGTTCTGATTTTGTAACTAAGGCAGTTGTCCAGATTGACTGGGAAGGGATGGAGTCTGGAGGTGAGGTATTTTCTCCAGTTGCTAGTGCTGAAATGTTACATGGAAAATAATGTCACAAGAAAAGCCCTAGTTACTTCTCCCAGGATCTTCAGACTTTCCCAAATAAACCTTCTTGAGGAGATGGGAAGCAGAACCGGAGTTTCCCAGGAGGCATGGCAGGCTAGCCCCCATTCCTAAACCTGGGCTGGCCTTTGGTGCCCACTCTGCAGTCTGCTGATTTCATGCAGAGCCTTCTCCTACTCCTGAAGTCCCTGACTTGGTCAGAGGAACCAGGAAATCAGAACTGGAACTTTCCAGCTGCAATTGCACCAACTTCTGTGCTGGTTTATGAAAATATGTGGCCCCTGGTAAAATGAAGGTATTGGAGTGATAAGGGCCAGAGTGGTGCTTTAAAGCTGTTAGTCCCATGCACTTCTCCTAGTCAGCAGTTACCAGAGATCTCTAAAGGAACCAGTTAGTCTCAGATTACCATATGGACTCTCTTCCTGCTTCCTGGAACTCCTCCCTGGTCTCATACTGTATGTCCCTAGCAGGCACTCAAGTAGAAACTATAGTAGAGGTCAATACTTTTCTAATCTTATCCATGGAAATAAGCTCATTTAAACCAAATAGATCACTCCAGTATCTACATCCAACAAGATTTATCTCAATGTATTACTTTAGGCAAGAACAGTTTAGTACTGGCATCTTTTTAGATATAGTAAACTTGGACATAGCACTAGATACTGAGAAATGTGTCATGGTCTTTTATTATTCACAGGAGAGCTGCCTAAGGGTGAAGCGGTACATTGACGGACCTTTAGGGCACTATGTCATTAATGTGACCTCAGCAGCCAAACTCTGTAGCAAAGTCCTGTGCAAGAAGAATGGAAGATGTATCCGCAAAAACAGCGACTCCTCTGCTTACCTCCATTTGTCACCCACTGATTTTAAGATCCACGACCGTCACTCAGAGAGGGGCCCCAGGTTCCAGGTGACTGGTGAACCCAGCCTGGAGAGTATTGAAGCCATGAAGCAGAGATTCATCTGTCAGTGTTACCAGGGCTGGACAGGAATATTTTGTGAATTGCCTGACCAAAGGCTGTTGGAGCCCTGGGTTCATGTAGTGTTTAGTAGATCAAGAAAAGAAAATGTTTTTATCTTCCTCTTAGGAGCCATGCAGCTTCTTCTGCTTTGTTCTGCACACTAAGGTCTTCCAAGGCAGTGCAAGGGAATAAAAAATGGTGCCTCTAAGAGTTCTGTTTCTTAGCAAATTTTTCTTTCAAAGGAAAAAGGAATTGTTGATTAAATAATTTTATTCTGTTTAATAATTTCCCACTCCTGGAACTTTTTTTAGACATTAAAAATTTGAAAGCATTTTTTTACCAGCTCTTTTACTCTTACCTTATGTTTCACTTGTGTTCAACAGATAGATTTTGTTGTTGCAGTGGAAATTTTACCTGAGTAAAAAAGTTGAATGAACTTGTACAAAGATTCAACCATGTAGAAGTTAAAAAAAAAGAACACAGAACCTCTTTGTTTCAGGGCTGGGTGATTTAACATGGTGATGAGGAGAGTCTTGCGGACCAGGGATTAGGAACTGTTCTCTGCAGCTCTTGCTGAAATCAAGTGGTACATTGTGTGAGCAGCTGCACTGTGCCCAGAGCCACAACACCGATCCTTACCGCTTCTGCATAAGCAATATAAAGAGTACAGTTAAACACCAGCACACACTCCAAAAAAAATATATTTCAGTATTCCAAGGGCTAATTTGAGTTGTGTTACTTCTAGAGGTATCGGTATCTCCAGTACCAGTGTTGTGCTATCAGTTTCAAAGATACTGTTTGACTGAACATCTCTGCAATTACTTTTAGGGGAGGGGATTCTGAGCTCTGACAGCAGCGCTGGCAGCTGGCACCCAGCAGTGCTTCTGCCTGGGCAGGAAATAGGGAAGCGCTTCTTTGCTCACCCCAACCCCTTGGGAAGGAGGCATCCCTGCTGCCTTTGGAGCTGCTGCAGGTCTTTGCTTTCTGCTGGCTGGTCAGTGAGTGGGAAGCGAGAACAGGCTGACAGATCCCGCTGTCAGTGTGTGTTTCCCTCAGCAGGTCAGGAGAAAATGAAGAACTCTATTCATTGAAATATTTTGGCTTTCAGCCTTTGGCTTCAGATGGGGACCTCTCTGAAGGTGGTATAGCTTAATGATCTACTGATTACTGGTTAATTTAGCGTCCATAATACGCTGTCCTGTCAGTCTGTGCCATGTCCTTTTGCAGATATTCATCGGTTCACGTTCACGTGTGAACAAATGTATTTCATGAAAGACTTATCTGTCTTCCCCATAGCCTTTCAATGTAACAAACAGTGGATGCCTTCACTGAATTGAAGACAAGCCCAACAAACTCCCTAAACCACTCTGACTTACTAAAATAGTTTTATTTGAGGTTTTTGTATGATGTGTTGAACTGGGTATTGTTCCAGATCATGGACACAGACATTAATAAGAAACCCACATGTGGGTCTAAGACTCCTTTTTTGCCCTTACCCATGTCTATACTGATCATCTGTGGCCTGACTACATTGCTCACATTACACAGTACCCTATTCCTGGAGCAGTTTGATTAAAATCAGCAAGGCTATATGGAGAAGATACTCAACTGTCAGGACATCTGAATCTGGCTCTTATCCAGGCCCCCTTCTTAAGACTGTCCTAAATTACTTTAAACACTAACATGTCTCTATGAATTATAATCTGCTGTATTCTACATAATCTTCTTATCTCTGAACATTTCTTCATGGTAACCACACATAACAAAAACTATCTTTGCTTTTCCCAGACCAGATTCACAGCTGGTGTGAAAGGTGATACTCGATTCACTTGAGCCAAAAATCCAGCTCGTAACAGATGTGCAGTGGAGGTTAAGGCTGCCTTTAAATCTAGACACTGAAATTGAACAGATTTCAGTTAAGTAGAGACTGTTTGACTTAGGCACTATAGTGAGTCACTGTAATGTCATGTGCTGAGAAGCCCCAGGAGAGCTTTGCCACTGACCTTTTGCTTTGTGATGTGTAACAGCAATGGATGACAGCAAAAGTAAAGGTAAAAAACTTCCTTATTTTGGTGTGGGAGAGAAAGGATTAAAATTAAAGTTTAGAAAAATTTACAGTTTTTAAGAGCTAAGACTTTAAATTGAAGTTATTGTATTTACCTTATAAAATACTTTTAAATAAATAAATTAATAAATATATATATTCTGCTTTAGCATCTTTATTCAGTTCAGAGTTTGTCAAACGTCAAGGGAACCTATACATACTTTAGTATCTTGAGAGCATAGAAACTATTAGCCCAGTTTTGCTAAACACCTGTCACAAATGTCGGTCCGTATTTAAACTGGATGCTCCTGGTTTGTGTAATGCTGTCCTGTAGACCTGAAGTTAAAATGTTGTAATGCTTAGGCACTGTGTCAGTGAAATATGTTTATAAAATGTTCTGTGTCACATCGTAATGTGTTTTCATTATTTCTGTATACTTATAAGAATAAATGATGTTGAGAGTTAAATAGACAATTTATTTGGGTAGCATAAATTCAATTAATCTGACATAAGGTCTTCATCAGCTAAAGTTCTGGTAATTTGTGGGAAATTTATGCAAAATAAACAAATGCTGTGGGTGAAGTGTCCATGTTCCTGATTCAGTCTGTGGCGTATATTCTGTATCAGGAGACACTGGTAGAGACCTGTACAAGTACATAAGGCTCTGTCAGTTTATGTCAGGTCTGAACTCGTCTAGTGGCTCTTCTTTAGCTTAGGGTATGATTTCACACAGAACAGTGTATGAGTGTCTGTGGTAGTACATCCATCGGGACACAAAGGTTTTTGAATTTGAGTCATGTATTTCTGTGAAGAACTGCAAGCCCAGTTTTGCATCTGCATCACTATGTTGTCTTAGGTAAAAGCAAAATCAGAATTTGGTCTGGGGTTCTTAATAATTATTGAATGAAGCAAGCATCTAAGTGAATGTAATTTTACAATTTCTTTTCCATTTCACCAAGTTAGAGCCCTTTCTGTTGTGAAGAAAACAACATTTACCATAAGACAATATGCCTGGGAGAGGTAGAGTTGGGTGTAGCTCTGCTGCTGACCGAGGACAGGCAGTAGTTGCACCGATGAATGTAAGGTCTCTTACGTCTTGAGTGCTCCCATGTGGGCCCACCAACAACACCAGGCAGTACCAAAGTCAGGATGAATTTGATTCCTTATGTCCAGCGAAGGGTCACCTACCAGGAGAAGTTCACTATGTGGGGCTGCATTAATGCCCTTTACCCGGCAGAATCCAGGGTGGGATCATGCCAGGTTGGCTGGAAACTGATGCTGGGCAGGACCACAGAGCATGCACCACATGGAGAAACATGAAATGTAGTCAAAACCTTGGTAACAAGCAATTTTTACCTTCAGTTACCCTTAAATTAATACTACTCTTAGAATTAAATTATTAACTAATTGATTCACTTAGTACAGGGTGTACGGTCCAGTCTTTGCATCTAGCTTGTATATGTAGTACAACTACTTGGAGAAGGGAGAGTTTGAAGCAGCAGAGAACATTTACGATGATGTCCTTAGCCAGAACTAGGTCTTAAACCACAGCTGATCCTGGGAAATAGATACTGATTTCCAGAGAAAACAGAAATAAGAGTTTGATTAGTTTTATCTGAACCACTTCTGCTTCAAGACGATCATGGACCTAGACCCTAGTTCTTCCCAAATGTTGAACTGTAGAGTCCTCTAATTGGCTGAGGATAAACAATACCAACAGACTGACAGGCTTTAAACTTTTATCAAGTTTTCTGATTTTATGCTCAAAAACTTTGAAATTTGGGGAAATATTGTGCTCATTTCCTATTTCTGTCTCACCACAGCTGGGTGTTGCACTTAATAAAATGTATGTTCTGAGCAATTCATAAATGTATAGAAAAGCTGGGACTCATTTGTTCCACTTCCATCTGACTGGTAAATGTGTGGGATTGTGGTTCCAACTTGACCAGCTTTAGGTGCCACTGGCATCTTCCTTCCACTCCCAACCTTTCCTCTCACTCCCATCCCTCCATCATGGCGTGCTGTTCCCTGCTTGTGCTGGCACAGCTTCTCAGAGGCGCTTGACCTGATCTGGATTGGGAAACCACCCGGGTCAAATGTTCCCTTGGTAAAATAAAGGTGCTTTCCTACAATGGCTTTTTTTCCAAAAGTTAGATTAATTCCTCTATCTGACTCACCTTGTTCTGCCCATAATGTTGAGCCAGGGCTAAGGAAGCGGACAAAAACCACAAGGAAGTGGTAGCAAAGCGATAAGCTGAGTATTGTCACTCAAGACAATAAACTGTGAGTGAGCAGCCTTGGCATGCAGTTGGCAGCATCAGTCATGGCTCAGCATGCCCGTCCCCTGGGGTCTGTGTGGCAGGGGAGGGGCAGTGCCGGGCAGCCTCTGATCTCCTGCCTGCCCCCATGGGCAACAGCGGGCAGCACATCCGTCCAAGGATGGGGATTTGGCCATGTCAGGGCACCTGCTGGACTCCCCCAAAACTGAGGGCTCCTTGTAGTGATCAGCCCAGGCCTTGGTGCCTCACCAGATGCCAAAGTCAGGATAAGTAAAACTCTACTGGCATGGCCCAACTCAGGAACATAGGTATTTAATGTGTTTTCTGAAGCACCCTTTTGCCAGTGAGTCTTAAGGCTGAAAAAAGATGAGAAAGGCTTCCTGGATGAATGTAATCATATAGCATTTTTGTGTTTCATCAACTTTTTCCAAATGTGGTGTTCTCGGCTAGGTCAGTGTAAAAACAGGAATGATAGGCTTGTTTAAAAAGGAGCTAACAGCTCTCACCAACGAAACCAACAGAATGAAATCTCAGAGCAGTTGGGATTTGTAATACTGCATATAAACACCTTTTTGTGTACAAATCTTCTTTTAAAATTCCTCCTAAACTAAAAATTATATCAGTTCTGCACTGAAACCATTTGTTGTAGCTAATGAATTAAATTTGCACATCATGCACAATAAAGATACATATGAAAGGTTTTTGCCAAAGAAACTTTGATATGCTTAAGATGCTGTGGCAGCCACAACTTTTCTTTTTTTTACCTTTCAGGAAAACTAATTTCCTGTCAATCTGTGCCAGACTCAGAGAGTGGGAGTGTTTGCAAACACAAGTTACTCAAAACAAGTTGGAAATGATAGCTCTATACACTTCGAAGAACCATACTGTCTGGGAACAGTGCAGCTTCTCAGTACAAATGTTCTACCCTCCTAAAAGCCTAAGGAAAAACAATGCTGTTGCGTATTGCTTAATGAATTTACAGCCCCTGAGTTGTTGTACTCAGCCATGTGCCTTCCACATACCACAGCACGAGGCAGTAAGGAGCAGCTGGAGGTCCCGTTACGAAAGAGGGGAGAACTCCTTTGGTGGCTTCCCAAATTAAGTTTGATTTAACTTTGAGAGTTAACTTTGCTGCTTTTAACAGTTACAGCATACCAGGTTATCCCTTATTGAATGTCAGCAGAATTCCATGGTAACATTTTTCTGATTCAAGGAATGCTTTGTTTAAGCTGTAATAAGAAAAGAAGGGGATGTGTGTAGATATCCAGATATATCTAGGAGCAGAAATACATGAGAGTATGCATCTTTATACTGTAATGCATGTTTCTGTAAGTTTGACTCAGAAGCAGCAGAACAGTTCTGAGGGGGGTGAGGATTTGTTTTCTGCCTGGCAGGAGCAAGCTTGGAGCAGTTGCATAACCTTATAGGCTGGCACGTATGGCCTGCGCTGCTGTGCAGATTATGTCTATTATGCAACCACTTTTATACAGGGGCTAACAGCATCTAACAAGCTAAAAATAAGCAGACTTCTATAATTTCAAACAACAGTATTTTAAACCTCACTTACGTGGCTTCTTCTATTTCAACATTAAATTTGGCCTCTTCAAAAATTTTATTTTTTTTTTTACTGGGGTGATATTTTAACACACTGGCAGCCTGTTTTCTCAGAGAAAGTCGGAGCTCTTTTGTCATTTTTTCATTACAGCAAGAACTTTCCTAACTTTTATTTAAGGTGCTCTCCAATATCTGTGAAAATAAAGCATCCCAGAGTATCAGTTCTGCTTTTTCTCCTCAGACAGTCAAGAAGTCTGATATTTGTGGGTAATTTTTGGAAAAATGATGGTTTTTTCTGAGGTAGTAATAGCCTTTTCTATCAATTAGACAGCAGATTATTAAGAGCATTTCTTGTATTACTCCTTCCAATGCTGAGTTTGCATGGTAGAACCAAAAGCATTTAGTTTTTTCCTCTGCTGAAGGTGCTCCTTACCTTGGCTTTGTGTCCACTTGCCCTATGTGCTGTGGAACCCCTGCAGGGCTGACACCTCCCTCCTGGACTGCAGTGCACTCAGTGGCTCATGTACATGGAGGAGAGCTGGGTTTTTTAGCTGACAATTGCATTCACCTTGTGTTGTTACTGTTGCTCTCCACGTGCAGCTGTGTTTGCCTGTCCCCACTGTGAGGGGAAGTGATTATTTTAATGCCCAGGGAATCTGCCTCTCCAGTTCTGCACATAGCTCCCAACGGGAATGTTAAAAAAGGCTCATGCCAGGTATTGCCTCTCCTGTGCTGGGCTGTCAGTACAGGGAACACCAAAAGCACTGGCAGGGCAGTTTGATACAGGATTTCCCTACATGGGAGACCACGGGCCCTGGTGACAATGCTGATCTTCCTCCAGTGGGACCCAGGGATGGGGGAACACTGCCCCCAGGCAAGATGCAAGCTGGCCTTGGTAGGGGCAGGGCAGAGGCAGGGCCAGTGCCAGTCACTGCTCTATCAAAGGTACTTCCTCAAGCTTTGTAAAACTGAGTCAGGCTCACAGATCCCACAGAAATCTTGAGTACCTACAGTGGACAGCGATGCTCTTTGCTTGGGATTAATTAATATAGGCATGCACTGAAGTCCTTTGGAAACTTTGGACTGTTCCTCGGACAAGTATTATTTTCTTAAGTGTCAGCATCAAACTTTACTGTGTGGAATTTGGACATTGTTTCTAAACCTAGAAGTAGGGAGGAATGAGACAAGCTCTTCCTGGGTGTCCATAGGAATTCAGGTACCGATACACCTCTGTTTAGAACAAATAATAATTTGTAAGCGCCATTGTTGTATTCGTATCTCAGCAGCAATTCTCAGGTCTGAGCACACTGGGATTAAAAAGTAGTAATAAAACAACCTGATTTCACTGACCATGCTAATTTGAGTGGTAGTTACCTCACTTTTCACATTAACTTCAGGAGGATGCAATCTCCTATTTTAATTTTGTTTTGATTTCTCCACTCTTAAAGGGGCACAACCTCACCTGCTGTAGGATGGTTTATCATCATTAACTTGGAGCAGCTGAAAAGCAGGCATGAAATATTCATGTTTTCTTTTCTCACCCTTGGAATTTTCCTTTTAGACTGATGTTAGTCCATTAGTTCCCTGCACCCACTAGCTGCTGTAAGGACTCAAAATATCCCCTCTGTGCTCCTTGCAGTGAGGCAGCAGGTCCTGTGGCAGCTGACGAGAGCTAGATCGAAAGGCACTACAGGAGCACAGCCACTGAGAGAGGCTCATTAGGTTTGTTCAAAGTCTCCATCCATACATGAGGCTTACCAAGGTTTACACAACCTCTGGCTTAAAATAATTGCAATAATCCCTTAGACTGACAACACTGAATTGTTGTATTTTCTGCAGCACTAACATTTAGCTCTAATGCTCAGCTGGTGGGGATGAAAAAAATCAAATGCTTTTTTTTTGTTGTTGTCTTACAGCAATTCTGTAGGAGTAGGAAGAGAGGAATTTTACCCATATCTGCTGGTGCTGGGTGCAAGCTGTAATCACTCCACTGCTTGTGTGGGTGCTTGTTCTGCTCAGTTTGGGGGCCAATCTTACCCTACTTCAAATGCACAGTAACTCTCCTGGACCCCCAGGAAGGGTGGTGGGAGGACAGTCAGTTCCTTTCTTCTGCACAGAGCTAACCTCGTGTTTAATTTCTTTGAGAAGAACATGCTCAGAACATTAAGGATCACTGGTTTAGTTTTCAGTTAGGGTTTGCCATACAATTGCATTAGGAAAGTGAGCAGAGAGGAAAGGTGCTCCTCAAAAGAACCATTTTAAAATGCTATGAGGAGTAAGAGAGGCAGAGGGAGAACCCAGGCAATTCTGATGCTTTTTAAATGGGCTCCTGCATTTTTTGTCACACAGCCTGGAGTCAGGTGGCTGGCCATGCTGGATTCTGGTCCTCTGTGCCACCGTGCTGATTCTATAGTGTAAGGATGCAAAATGCAGTTCCTAGTGTAAAGGCTACTATCTCTGGAAAAGGCAGGTTCTGGAAAACCTTTGGGCTTAAAACAGGTGGAAAACTGTGGTAGTGACCACTGAGAACCTTGTAAGGCTGGGCATGGGCCAAAGAGGCTTTGTGATTATTTCAGTGTGTGCCAGAAAATGACCCAGTCACTGGCATCAAGAGCATGAGGGAAGTACAAGCTAAGCATAAGGACTGCTTTTATGGATGCTTCAGTGGGCCATTAGATCAATCCATCAAACCATCTGTGTTTTGCTAGGACTAAGCATGAGTCTCATCTCCCAGGCTGGACCATTGTCAGGCGTAATTGTCTACAGATGAGAGACGTTTATGCAGCATGAAGTGGGGCACATTTTTTAGATTCAGAAGTCCAGCTATCTAGTAGGCCATCATAATGCATGTATTCTCATGTAAATAATAAGAAAAGTTCACTCTGATGGCAAAAGGAGCTGAGGTGATAGAGGCCAGATGATTGTCCTGATGAGCCCAACACACAGTTGTAGCTTGTCTGCTACACTGTGATCTCCTGTGTCCCGAAGTCCCACAAAAGTCATAGTAAGTTAAATTTTACTACAAAGTTGCCTTCCAGTAATTCAGCATTTTAACTTTTGATTCATTATTCAACCCATTCTTTACAGTGCTAGGGAAATAGCTCTATTGAATCAGAGTCATACTTTAATTTGTAGCATTTTGAGGAGACCCTGCTCTAATTTTGAAGTGTCCCTCAGCAGTTAATGCTGCTCAGGTTTTCTAGCACCTTCATCAGGTTCAGTGAAGGACTTTACTACAAGAGGTAAAATCTTGGCTATAATCAGCCGTCAGTGTTCCTGGGTCAGGTAGATAATTGTGAGATGATGTCCTTTTTTATTATCCATTATCCATTATCCATTTTTATGATTATTATTTTTTCTCCATTTTTATTATCCGTAATGCTGTATATTCAGTCTCCTGCATTTACTAACATAGCAGAAATACTCTGCAGAATCTCAGTGACGAAAATCACTAAAGGTTGCCTTGAACTAATAAACCCCTATCCATGTGAGGAAAGGTAGAGACAGCAGAAGTATCCTGCCCAAAACAAAAGAACTCTTGCTTTAATTCCTAACTAGGCCTCGAGGTCACTTCCTTTGTCACCAGCCACCAAGCACATTGCCACTAAATGTAGGTCCAGCACAGAAAGCAATATTCACTGCTGACAGCGTGACTTCAACTGGAAAAAAACCTCATTCCATCATCTGACTTCTGAGTGCATCAGCTTTAGCTTTGCTGATAAAAAGCCAACAAAAGGATTATTTTGTAAAAGTCCAAGGATTTTATTGGATCTCTCTGGGTGTGAAAATTCTTCTTTCAAAACACATGCATGTCTTTGATAAGAGTATTTTGCAACTGGCTTGCCTGTTGAGACAGCATGGTTTAAACCCATGAAGGTTGTGCTGTGTCAATGCCATATTGTTGTTGAAAGAAAAAAAATATCATTGTCTTTATTCATAATTTGTAATTTTTCTAATCCCTTGATATGAATAGTGTAACATCACTGTAGCAGGTTTTCTGTTACAAGATAGATGGCAAAACCTGAAAATGTATTCCTGTGTTCTAGGTTAACTGGGGGAGAGAGATACAGGGTTTATATCTATTGATGAATGCTTAGTCATTTTCTTATCATTTAGCCAGCTATTTCTTTTTCAGCAGTATCTTTTGTTCTGGTTCAAGTACTTGCTCTATGTCTCTTCATCTCAGAACTGCCTTTTTAAAGCTGATTTTGCTTAGTCTTAGCTAGAGCTGTTTGCTGCCTAGTAAAGACATACAGTTTCTACTTTCTCTCTATTGGAAATTGCTGTTCATTCTGCATTTTCATGGTCAGCTGGACACCAAGATGGGCTGCCTCTGTCTTCCACTTGCCAAAGGAAAATTTAGTTAGCAGAAAGGGTATTCTGGGTTTTGTCAACTATGATAGATACAAGTGAAAGAAATACCAAGCAAAAAGAGGAGGATAATTTTTAAGCAATCCTGCACAACTGGAAGCAAATTTGAAAAGTCTGGGGAAAGGGAAAAATATTGAGCAGAGCTTGGGCACATCCTTTCTGCATGTTGCAAACAAGTGACTTCAGAGACTGCTCTCAGATGGAGCATGTATGTGTTTATGTGGTGGCTAAATGCATCAAATGGAATAAAATTAGAAATCAGAAGTCAGTGATTTGCCATCACACTGAGTAAAAAAGAGCAATTGTTTCGTCCTTAACAATAGAATACCTACAAATATCTTTCTGTGCTAAGTTCCCCAGGAAAGGTTTGTCTCAGGGGGCAAGGTAGTCTGCCACTCCCTTGCAGTCTTCAGTAACCTATAATGATGTTATTGTAGTTGTTATGTGGTTGTTGTTGCTGCTGCTGCTTTTTATTATTACTATTTTCTTCAGCTCGCTGATACTTTGCCATGTGCCAGCTCAGAGGACTTTGGAGCAGCAAATCAGTATATTCAGCATGAAGTAAAGCCTAGGGCTAATTACACCCCAGTCCTGCCTGAGGGGAGATTTGTGGACCCACGGTGTGAGAGAGCTGAGCCTCCCCACTTCCCACTGGTAGGCAGATCCCAGGAAGAGCAGCCTCTGGTGAGCCTCATGGGTTTTGCTGTGATGCCACGAGGTGGCCTCGGGCCTGCCGGTGCACACCACTGGTGTGCTTGTGCCGAGTGCCAGAGGTCGTGCGTGGAAGTGCTCCCTGAAATCGGATGTAAATCACCTGAGGATGTGCCCAGCACAGGTAGTCACACCCCCCTGGACCAGCCTGTCCAGGCATGGAAGCAGAGGGGCAGCACGATGGAACAGCTCTCACGGGGGAAACTCGCTGCAGTTCACAATCACAGTATGAAAAACAAACAATTGTAGGGATTTGCTGCCCTCTGGCAGGATTTTGTTACAGCTCTGATTTTCTGAGAACTGCAAGAGCAGTGCTCAGCAATAGTGCTCCAGCACAGCAAGGTCTGCATTTTCCATCTGTTTTTTGCCAAAGCTGCTGGTCAGCAGTACTCCAGCTTCCCTGGAACCCGGAAGGCCAGAAGTGCATGTTGATCCCAAGCATGGGCTGGTGTAAGGAGCAGGGCTGCTGGGGTGGCAGCGGCTCCCTGTCCCTTTTCTCGATCTCTCTGGGGCTATGGGGCAGCCTGACTCTCTAAAGGTGGTCCTTTTGTTGATTGTCTTCTCAAAAGAGCAAGCTCACCATCTTCCAGCTTTGGCTGTGCAGCCTTTTGGTGAGAAAATTCAGTTTGGCCTCCCTCTAATGCTGACAAGCCCTGAGTGGCTTTGCCTAGTTTGACTTCTAGTATATGCTTTCTGAGAGATGATCAGGTAAATCGGGCTAATTTTCTTTAATACCATTTTCTAAACGGCTTAGTAATGCTGGTATGGCACTTGTGGATGTGTAGGTACTGAGTTTGAAAACCTGGGTTTGCTCTGTGTTGTGAGTCTCATGGGGTGAGACTCTTTGACAAAATGTGGAGTTCTGCAGTGTCTGCCCTGTACTGCACTGGTCCTGTGTACAGCCTGCCTGGTCAGCAGGAGGAACATGCACACCTTATATGCTTTAAAGCAATCTGGTGCCTCAGACTGTCAGAAGACTATATCCTAAAAGCATCAAAGGCTTATTAAAAATACCTAGGTTGGTTACCTTGGATGTTGATGGTTTTGATGAAATTAGGTTATGCTAGGTCTACCCTAAAATAACAGAAAAATGGGGGATTGAGGAGGCCCAATAAAGTACCTCAGGTGCATAGATATTCCTGATTGGTTTTGTGTTTTGAGAGAAAGGAAGGATAGGATGGCTACACTATTCCCAGCAGTATATATGTAACAGCCTGGCTGCCCATATGACACCCGTGATCCTCACCTCCAGCAGGTCACAAGCCCAGGAGAGATAGATAGGTAGGCAAGGACTGAGAAAGAACAACAACAAAACAAAAGAACTCTTATACAAATCCATGACAGTTGATTTAATAGGTGAGTGGGATTTTTCCAGGGTTTTGAAAGCAGGGGAGATCTTGGAGTTGGAAAATGATATGGCTCCCTCTCTCTTACATATAAGTATGTAGGTTTTGCTGTAGGCACCTTGTGACTAATGAAGCTGCTCGCAGCAGTGGCACAGGCCTTAGCTTCAAAGTCCACGTTGCACACTGCAGTGCTGTGCAGAGATATCAGACATGGTCTGGAAGGCACTAGCTGCATGTGATAGTGTAGTTAGGCTAATAAATAGCTCAGAACAAACGTTCATCTATCTGCTTTATTGCTATCAAGGGTTTGAACTTGGATCTCTTTACGGTACTGCACAATGACAATGAAATGCCAGGGTGCTTGTTTAGAGCTATTTGGAGTATCTCTGGCTGGCATTGCATTAGACAGGTCAGGGATGTTCATGAGATTGTGAAGATGGTGATAAAAGCCAAGGTTTGATTTTAGAGTTACTTTGGTTGTTATTGAGAAAGCTTGAATAATAAAGAAGCCGTGTCTTCATCAGGCCTTCCACTGCAACAGCCGCAGCCACTAAGATATCCTGTGGCCCACTGAAGTGATGGCAACACCCTGGGTGAACTGATGAGAAAAGTAACTCTGTTATGCTGACTTCCAGACTCACACCAATTTTCTTTGGCTGGGACCCTCTGTGTGGGTTAGATTGTGCTCACCTTGTTTCTTCAGTGTTAGCATGGTAGATGCCTTAGAATTGACTGATACCAATTCATATAATCACATGTGACATAAATACTAATACCTCTTCTGTTATGTTCTACAGACACACCGGGAGATCTGCCCAGTGTCGTCTCTTAAGTCATGAAAGTACTTCCTGGAAATGGAACACAGTTATGCATTGTTCACCTTTCATCCCCTGGCACGGCTGCACATAGCCCTCATCTGGACTTCTCTTGCTTTCAAAGCAGCCCGACCACCAGTTTGGGAGAGTGAACCTTTCAAGACTCCTGGAATGCCTGACAAAACTGTGCTTCCTGACTTATGATGTATTGAACATGAAAATGTTCTATATGATTTGAAGCCCCCTTGCTAAAGCAAGAAGGCAGGCAAATCACAGGAAATCCGTGTTAATGGTGGCATACCCTGAAACTTCCGTTTTCAAACTGATCCAGAAAAAAAAGGCATGGCATTGACTATTACATTCCAGCTGAGGTCTTCACTGGGGTAGCTGTCACAGACTGGGCACACTGGAGGCCTCAGTGGGCCTGCAACTGCAGTGCAAAAGATGTCTACAGCAGAAAATCCAGGAAACTCGTAACGGAAATGGAACGGAATATTTCAGCAAATGATGTTGAATGTTCCCAGTTTCCTTTGAAGAAAGTGCAAAAACTTCTATGAAGGAAACAGTTGCATTAGGAATGAAAAGCAAACCAAAGGGCCTATGGGAATGCTACTTATGCCCTGACTGTATAATTGCAGCTTCTGTGATTAGAACTACACTGGCTCCTGCCCAAAGAGTGAAGTTTTGAGGAACAATTAATTTTCCTGGCTCTGGAATAGCTTTGCAGTCCTATATCTTTCCACTGATATTTAGAAAACCCTTGGAACCAGTCAAAAATATTTTGTACTTTTCTCAGTTTAGGTTGAATGAATCCATAGGGATTTCCTCCATGACATCCCAAGATTATGCTTTGCCTGTATCTGTGTATACCTGACTAGGCTATAGAGAGCAGCCTTTTTAGTTCTCTCTATTGGAAATTTTTGCTGGAACAATAAAAGCTGCCTTTATTCTTTAACCATTCTTGCAGATGGTGCATCAGGATGGAAAACCTCCTACTTGGGCCAGCTCTGCTGGTTCATTCTAATTATCCACATGCTTTAAAGAGCACAGTGTTCTGAAGAAAAAATACAGGCTTGAATACCTTTTTTTTTTTTTTTTTGCTTTAATTCCTAACTAGGCTGTACTCAAACATGCATTTGAATGGATTAAAAGGATTTCAGAAATTTGACGTGGTACATAGGAGTCTGTTAATACATTAGTCCTCCCTGATGTACTTTCTTCTGCTCAGGTATTCAATCACTAATCCCCAGATACCTGCCCTTTTTTTCGGAGGGAAACTGAGATAGAGATGTTAGCAGCTTGTTCTGTGTACATAAGAATGGGAAATTGGAACCAGCAGTCTTTCTGCATGCCTCCACCTCAAAACCATTTAATTTAGTCCCATAATACCTACGCTAGGCCCGGCCAATGGTGCCCCAGAACAGAGGAGTATTGCTCACATCAGCTGAACACATACAAACACAGACATAAAAGTATTTTTGAGATGAGTCCATTACCCTAGGCTTTTTTTAATGTGATTCTGGGACATCCTCCCAGAACTTGATGATGGCAGTAGTCTTCCCGTGAAAAAGCAGCATAACTTGTCTGTCACTGCCCTGGTTCTGTTCTCACTTGTAGAAAGTGACTGCACTACCAGCAGGCCCCAGTTTCTCTGCTTCGGTTTAGCAAATGAGCTGTATTTTCTTTTCAAGGCTATGTTCGAATTTTCAGCCCAGGTACTGAATCTGAAGCTGGCATCCTGTCTGAGAAAGGGCATTAGCTCCCTCTTCTATTAGGTCTCACTACTCGCTTATCACTGCCATTACTCATCCATTACACTTCCCAGCCAGGGGCTTCACTTCTCTTGGTCTTGAAGACATTAAAGGAGATGGAGACACTTGCCTTGGTGGTTTTACCCAGCTTGCTTTTCCTTAGCTTTGCAAGGAGAGGATAGACAGGCATCAATAACTGCTGCATCCTCTTTGCCATTTTATGTCCAGTTCCTGCCTCTTTTCCCCTTCAGGAAATATATCCCTGTGAAGTTTCTTCCCATCAAGTCATTTCTTGATGTGCTGTGGCACTCAAACTCCCCTAAATCAGTGATGGTGTCTAGGAAGTCACTTGCATATCAATGGCCTTTCAAATTCTGTGCTTATGTTATAGTAATTAACTTGTTGCTGATCCTTAGTCACAGTTCAAATTAAGGATAAATATCCAAGCACAAAATATCTTCTCCTTACAGCCTGCTATATCAGCAGGACAGTGAAAGACATCTCTCTGGAACAAAACTAGGAATAATATAAATGTGAAAGAATATTGGAACTGAAATTCTTAAGATTTGCCAAGTGTTGCATTTTCTCTTTCATTTAAGGTGGCACAGTGCTGGTATTTCCCTCCCATAATGTGGGCCTATTTATGGTTGCTTTTTCTAGGTTTTTATAAGAATCTGAGTGAGCTCCTAGGGAAAGCAGCAAGAGCAATGCATACCTTTGGAATCACAGCTTTCGGATTGGAGAGGGCCTGGAAAACAGCTGGTTGACAGAAAAATGGCTCTCTCCTTCCCCTCATCAACAAAAAGAGAACTGAGGCAATGTTTTGGGAAATTCTTGTGTAAAAAATCCCACTTTAATGAAAGGATTTAAGTTGCTTCTATTGAAGCAACTTAATTGATGAGTTATCAAACATGATTACGTTTTTTGCATCAAAGTGGATTAAAATGCTTTTTTCCCCCCTGGTTTATTCACTTCATTATTACCAACATCTCAGGCAGTACCTAAGTTTGCAACTTCTGTTTAATACTCATTGTAGTCTAGCAAACCTTTAGCCAGAATAAAATATAGTTCATAGAGACGAGAATGAAACCCTTGTCTGAGAGACAGCCACATAAAATACCAGATTACCTTAGAAACTGGACAACCACTGGATTACCTTGGAAAGTCTGTGAAATGCTGAATTAACCTGACAGTGATGTCTTTTTTAACTGTAGCAAGATCTTTTTAACACTATTGGAGACAGTGCCCTGGGAGCTACAGGCATTGTTACTTGGTGAGATATGAATTTAACTTCTTTAGAGGCAAACCTGAGCCTGACTTAAATGCAATGTGTAAGATGCTCATTTTATCCTGTTAATAGACAATATCTGACTGCACCAGTCCTGAGTACTTGGCACCATCAGAGCTGAATGCTTAACCAGCCTTTGCTATTCTCCAGTCAGGACAACATGGAACATGGACAGTTCTTCCTGGCCTAACAAGCCTCTTGTGAGGCTCATAGACAACCAGTAGTAGGAAGCCAATGGCTCATACCAGGGATTTTGGAAGACAGTTCCTCAGTAGTTATCATCCTGGTCAAATTCCCTTCCAGCTGGGTAAAACACTAGGAAATTATCTAGAGCCTGATTAGCACACCAGACAAGGTCTAATTGTGGTGCTCAGCAATTTGTCAGGTTATGAGAACTGTCCTTGTGTGTGGGCAAGAAAAATAAAGCAGGCTGTTAAGATCAGACGGAGACTTTTTGCATTATATATCAGACCTAGCCATGTTAAAATCAAAGATTGATTTTTGAGGCTCTGCCATGTCCTGGAATTTTCAGAAATCCACATATCAAACTTTGTCATAAGAAAAAAGACTTTTTCCTTAGAGCTGTTCTGGGCTGTTTTTCTCCTGGCAGATAGTATAGAAAACCCAGCCAGCCTGAGAATGAATGGCTGAAAATAATTGTTCAGTTCTCCTCAGCAAATTCAATTACTTCAGCCATTTTTAAAAATATTTGGATGTGGTTTCTGTCAGAATCAATATGAATAGGAGGGTGAACTTCCTTCCACCCCAGTCAAGTGACAAAGGCAATCTTCTGGAGCATTTCCATCAGCTCCAGACACCTACAGTTTTGCCACAGGCACACAGCCACACTGACATCACCTGCTTTTCTAGCATATATCATGGCTTCTTGAAAGATCTACACACTGGTGTTTCCTGGGGAGTGCAAGCTGCCAAAGTCATTTGCACCTCAATGGGATTATATTTTCTGTCTTAAAGCTCTTATTAATCCTTTAAATTAGTCAAATTTAAGTTATCCTGAATGGATTAATTAATGTCATACTTTATAGACCATCCTCCCAGAAAATGAAAGATGAAGGGAGAATCATAGTTTCTTTTCCATTTGAGTGAATTCAAGTTTGTGTTTTCCTCCTTCATGATCTGTGTGATAAAGGTGTTCATGCTTTGAGCCCTCCGTAAGAAACAGAGAAATGAAACAGTAAGGAGCTGAGGAAGAAAAAGTATGTTAGTATATTTACTGAGAGAAGAATGTGTATATTCTAGTCCAAAACAAAGTGTCTATCTGTGTTTTTTTTAAAAGCCATGACTATTTAAAATAAAATTAATAAGTAGGAGATCCTGCTAGGAGCAGGAGTATTATATATAGATGTCTTTGTATTAGAATATGTGTAGCTGGATAAAAATAGACAAATAGCTATAGGAAAAACAGGGATCAGTAAGATTTATTCTGAGTTCCCTGCTTTTTTTTTTTATTTGATCCAGGCAAACATTTGCAACATAACATCAAACTCCCACCTGCTCCTACTATTCCTTTTGTTTCAGAACCTTAAAGATCCCATCAGGCTTAGACCTTTGTGAATTTGCACCTCTTGGCAGCTTTTCCTTCTTTAAATGTATGTTATTATCCTCATAAATCCTCAGTGAGTTATTGCCATAATAACTGTTAGAAAAGCAATTGTGCATTGCACAAACATTATGTTAATAGAGCTCTTGAAGACAAGTAAGAAGAACTTTCATTATTTTTTAAAAAGAATTCCACTGTATAAAGAAATATTTTAGATGCCATTTAAGTTAGGAGAGACTGTGACTAAACCACAGCCAATTAGTAAGAAATTAATCAACTTTACAATGATTCTTCTTTAAAAGAAAAAAATACAAACTACATTCAGGCTATTTATTTTCAAAAAGCAAGTGAAGGAGATCCACCAAAATTTTTCTGAAGTATATTTTTATAGTGAAGAAAACTAAAGATTTTTTTTTTTTTAAGGGGTTGGCTTTCTCGGAAAAATGAAGTTTTTGAAAAATCGGAGTGCTGATTGTGGTAGATTTTTCAAGGGAAGGGTGTAAAAATGATTCATTTGACATTTTACTTGTGTTGTAGGACTGAAGTACATGTTAGTAGGAAACAAAATGTTCCAAGGTTTTCTGAGCGGCATTGAATTAGATGTTAGTTTTGACTCTTCTTGCTGTCTTCATTAAGGTCACATCTTACAGGAAGATAGTCACACTCAAAGTAACTGCATAGTAAGGTAGTGAAACAGTATTTTATAAAATCAAAATTCAAACTCTTCTGTGAATGTATTAAATTTGCAACTGTCTGTAATACATTAGTGCATCCTGTATAAATGTCTATCCAGGTGTCCAGGTATGCAGGCCCAGATTTCTCCCACCGAATGTATCCACTGAAGTGGGACAACTAAAGTAGAAGCACACGTTTTACGGGGGAGGGCACCTCCTGAGGGCCACTTCAGTGCGGTGGGCTTTAGCTCGTTTCTATCTCAACAGTTTTGGCAGGCCAGATGACTTTGTGAGGGTCGGGTAGCTAGGACCTGCAGTGTGAGAGGATGTGCAGGATGGCACAGTGAAGAGATGCTTCCCAAACCCCACAGACGGGGTTTGTTCTCATGGGGAAAGCTGACCCAGGTGCTCCTTCTGACTCCGTTGCTAGCACCCCTCTCCTTTTGACAGTGGACACAGGCCATGTGAGATGTAGCACACATTTGTATCAGCTGCACTTCCAAGATCAAATCCTCTCTCTTCTGTTCTCCTGTGAGGAGCATTTCTGATTTCTAATTTTATAAGTTTTTTCTGTTTTCCTCTCTTTGTGTTTCCTGTTGGCTACATTTTGCTCTCTTCAATCAGTGTGCTGGCATTTGCACATTTCTTTCCCAGGATCTAACCATCTAGCATCCTGTGAAGAATAAGAAGCCTTAAACTTCAGATCATGGGTTCCTCGCAGCGTCTATATCCTTAAGATTTAGACATAACAAACAGGCCTGAAAATCTGCACCTGGGCTCTCAGCAACTTCGTGGTTAAAACTGTTGCAACATGGGATGCGGAACATAATGCAAAGTGTCATAATGAAATTGACAGTGGATAAAAATTATTCCAGCCGTACACTTTTTTCCTGCAGTGGATTAAAGTTCAATTTATGTTGTTACACCTACTGAGTTGTAGGGATAAAATTAAGTAATCTCTGCACATCCATGAAAATGGATGTTTTTAAATAGAATAAACATACTTTCTCCTATTATAGTACAAATCGTGATTCTTTCTCTTGTGTTGATGCCTTAGGTTTTAACTTCTGTACTTTTCAAATCCTGTATTGCCTAGTGTGTAACTCTGAAGTTTCTTACAGCTTGTTTGCTGCTCTCTTAGGCTAGATAGACACAACAAAGCTTCTCTGAGCTTGCTATTCAAGGACACTCGGGCTGTCCGAGGCCTAAAGGTGGAAACTAGGACCAGGAGAGAGGTGGAGAAATGGAAGAGAGCTGAAGTTTTAATTGGTGAATTTATGCTGATATGCAAATGGACCAAACCTATAACAGTGTAAAGAACTCGTGACCTGTCGTCCATCTTGGGGTCCATTTTATGGAAGCAGCCTCTGGCTCCCCAGGGTGTACCTTGAAGGCCTTTCAAATAAATACCTGCCTTTATTCCCTTACTCTTGTCTTGTCTCTGTTTCTAGGTGACTGGAGAAGGCTACAGTGTTTTATGAGACTAAACATTTCTCAGCAATATCAAGTAGAAATAATACATGAAATGAAAAATCAGGGGGCAGATGATAAGTACTGGACTCTCTTAGTGCTTTTGCTGGTCTGACCCGAAGCCATATGAAGTCAATGGTAAGCTCGCTTGGTTTCAGTAGGCCAAACATCAAGGTGGGGTGCCTTCCAGGGAGTTACACCACAAGGGTCTTGAGATCTTGATAGCTGTCTCTTGCATGCTAGAACATTCCTAAAATAAATCAGAAGGCATGCATTGCAAGCAAAAACATGTTTTAAAGAAGTATGTATAGACACCTAAACACAGAAGTATCTAGAAGTGCTTGTTATCCAAGTTGGTAAAGATTTTGATAAGCTACTAAGCATTTAGATAACAAATAAATATCCTATGTGATTTGCTTTTTAACAATATTCTTTGGTATAAGGTATGAAAATAACCGTAAGTGTTGTTTTGCCTAACCAAAAAATTAACAAACAGATACAAATCTGCAAGTATCTCACTAATAATTGAAACCATGTACAGTTTCCAGCACATCCAGTCTTTTAACAGAGGCAACCAAGGTTATTGAAATGGTTTTGTAGCTGGGAATGAGACTAGTACAGAAGGAAAGCTGCTCTGACATAATTACCTGCTGATCACCCTCCCAGGCTTTTCTACGAGTTACTTTGAAATGGGAAATCTGATACTAATTCTGAATTTCAGGTTATTTGGAACATTCATTTTTAGTAATTCTCTGGCATTTTGTACCACATTTCCCACTGGCTTTTTTCGCTTCTGTTTCTTCTCATTCCGGAACAGGACAGATGTTTGAAGCTGGCACCTGGTTGCTGTTATACCCTGAAGTGGCTGTAAAATTCATGGCCTTTTTTCTTCATCTAGATCCAGTCAGGCAAACCCCATCAGTATGTTCAGCCAGTTAGGAGGTACAGATCCATGTGACAGCAAGGTTCAGTTAGTGTTTCAAATTAAATCAGCAATTCTGATCCTGTGTAGGCAGCCCTCATCCCAGTCATCCTGCCTTGTTCACTATTAAATTATATTTCTCCCATTAGCCTCGAGGCAGCTGAAGGGTGATGCTGCACCTTCTTGCCCATTTCTTGTGCTTGATATTACAGTCAGGATCTTTCTTTATCACTCAACCAGTTCCAGATGTCTTGTTGTTGATCTTAATCCCAGGATGGGGCTTTGCTGCAAATCAGTTTGACAGTCAAGTGGAAAGTAGATTTGCCTTGGCATAATTCAGGTGCTTAACTCTCAGAAATGATGCTTAAACTCAGCAATAACACTACTAAATACAGCACTTTAAACACTGTACAGATTGCATCTCACATTCATTTTTAATTGTGTTCTACATTGAAATTGATGGGAATAGGGCTCCTAAGCACACCTAATGAGTCAGATTAATAGTTAGGAGTTTGTTTCTATTATTCCTAATTTTATGTAGAGGGGATTAAAAAGTAACTACCTGTCATGGGTTGGCACCCTTCCTGCTCTTTAGTTTTTTGTTTTTTTTTTCTTTTGGTTCTGTTTCTTTGGGGAAGTGATGTGGCTGCAACAGGTGTGGCAGCTTCCTCCAGAACTTCATAGAACCAATCAATTAACTAATTTGAATATAGACAGCTCTATTGAGCCACTGAGAGAAGGGTTATGCCTCTGTAAAATACAGCATTTAAAGAGAGACAAGGCGGGAATCTCCCTCTTGCTTCTCCGGCGTTGGCAGAGGTAACTAAGGGCCTGCTCAGCCCTCAGTGGGGCAGGGCCGGCCCGGTGGGGCCCTGCTGGGCCCTGCCTGCGTGAACCTGTGTGGCCCAGCGCGGGCCGGGCTGGGCCATGGGCCAGCACCGCCGCGGGGCCATGGCCTTTCTCCCCTTGGCCCTGGTGGGCCCGGGCCACGGCCCCCAGCCCTGGTGGGCCAGCCTCTCCCAGCGGGCTGGGCTAAGCTCCGGCCGCTGGGTCCCAGGGGTGGGGGGCCAGACCACAGCCCCAAGCTGCTGCTTGGCAGTGTGGGCCGAGATGCCCCCCCTTCACTCCAAAAACCAGCTCTGGCTGCAAGCAGCTGCATATAGCCAAAGCTGCTGCTCCAGCAGAGAAAGATAAGGTCCAGTTTTCAAGGTCCCGGCATGGGAAGATTAACCCCTCCAGTGCTGTAAGTTTTTCCTCCAAGATATGAAACCTTCAGTCCTTTCCCGGGAAAGGCAAAGACACTGAAGAAGGGGTTGAAGCCTAGAGAGAAGAGATAGAGGAGATGCTAGAAGCTGAAAGCTCTTTTGTAAACCTATGGTGAGGGACTCAGGTGTTAGAGACTCCCTTTTAATTTCATTATGAGCTTTGCAGGGGGGGTGTGGTGGGGAAGCTTTCCAGCGGAATGTGTTCGGATTTTTTTTCCTCTTCTTCTTTTTTCCTGGACTGTTTCAAACCGAGGTGGAGGCCTGGAGGAGTGCTCACCCCGGCCCCAACTCTGATCAGAGAGCCTACCTACAGAAGGACTTTAAATTTTTTTTTTCCCCATTGGTTTTCTCTCTATAGTGAGAGGGGTTTATCTTGGAGATAGATGAAGAGAACTTTTGTTTTTTCTGGAAGTGCTTGTCCCTAAAATGGTACCCCCTGCAGCTAAAGGTGAATCCTCGAACACAGTCGTGGCGAAAACTGTGGTTGAGGAAGGGGACTCTCACATGTCAACAGAAAACCACCCCAGACGGCTGTTGTGCTGTGATGTGGATGCCATGAGAAGATTGTTCTTGTGGAAAAGTTCCATAGCGTGAGCAAAAGAGACTTCTCTCACTCAATGGACTGACATAAGATTGTTATAGAGTGGCAAACTGAATTGATTTTAAGTTTGTGTCTTTGTATTATAGGTGGATGGAGGAGGTGCTGGAGAAAAAGGGGGTTGATTTGCTTTTAATTCCTTTTTATTCCATTTTACTTGTAGTTGTAGTAATAAACTTCATTATATTCTTTAAAGTTTGGTGCCTGCTTTGTATTCCTCCCTGTTCTTATCTCACAGAAAGGGGAAAATGCAAACTAAACCACTACACAGCTCCTGGGCCTTTAGTTTCATTAGAACATTTGTCTGGAACAGCAGTGAGTTGAAAGTTTTGAGAAGCAGAACTGAAAAGAGAAAGGAAACAAAATGCAACAGCTGTGCTATGCACACAGGCAATATCCACACCTACTGGGCAATAGGGCTTCACAAGGGATGCAGTCCACTCCCACCAAGAGCTAGCAAATCCTTCCAGGCACTTTGGCAGGAGTGTCAAACTTCCATCCAAGAGACAAAAGAACTCTTAAAACAGTTTTGATTAATTATGATAATGAACACACACCTGTAAAGATGGAAAATTTGATTCCACATTTTGACTCTTATTCCTAAAAATGGTGTTTATCAGATCCATCTTTTTTTGGGTTTTGTTTTTTTTTAAACCCCAGAATTTTCACTTTAGCATTGTATTGATTATATCTGGTCCATGAGGAATTCTTAATGTCTAAGAGCATTACAGAAAATGTGCTATCTTTCTGAATTTTAGCTAGCTGTTTGATAAATAACATTGGCAGTTTAAAGCTCCTGATGAATTTTTAACCATTTGGAAAATGAACCAGAGACTTCAGTGGAATTTCTCTGATTTATACCAGCTGTGAGCTTGACCCTGAGTCTTTCAGAACTGGCTAATCGCTTATCAATTAGAAAACCTTTCAGTTGGCGTGTGAAAAATAGCATTGAACTGCCAGTTCAGTCCTTGGGTTTTTTGGTGGAATTTTTGCAAAGAAAATTGTCTCAATCTTTTTAGTGGCTGCCCAGGCAGCAATTACAGATTCTGCTCAAAGTAGCTGCTATGGCCTCTTGTGCTTTTAGGGCAGTAGAGGAAGGGGCCAGCAAATATGTGAAAGGGGAAGAAAGGGGAATACAGTCACATGGGACTTATGTGCTGGGATAATTTCACTTGTCAGATGGGTAGGAAAAGGCCAAGGATTGATTATCAACATGCATCCAAAGGAAGAGCCTGGGTGACTGTCAAAATGATATCCCACACAAATCATCCTGGGTGCTGCTGTTAGTCAAAGGAGGACCTACTTAGCATAACTGTGCCTAAAATTAGCACAGCTGTTCTTAAAATTAGCACCAGCTCTCTGATGCTAACCAGATTCCTAAATAGGCACAGGAAGAGAAGGGCAGTGCCAGTAAAAGATGATCCATGTAGGATATCCAGGTGTTGACGCTCAGTGTGTGAACCAAGTATATAACAAATAGCAAGAGTCAAATACCCAGCCTGAACAAGTGCTCAGCACAAGTCTGGCCAATATCTGCTCTCACTGAGGGTCTTCAGAATCCCCCCAGTGCGGGCTCCTACCAGAGGTGCTGACTACCATCTTTTGGGTAACAGCTTCAGAACATTTCTAGCTATTGCCGTAATTTTCAGCTATAGCACTGGCCCAGGGGCTGGGGTTGATCTCAGCAGCAAGCTGTAAAATTTAGCTTCCTTCTTGCTTCTGCTGTCTATATTCCTAATATTTTATCTTGCCAAATTCATACATTAGTCTAGGGCTGAAAGGTATTTTGAGGAAAGCCAAACATTCAAGGCCAAACAGAAGACCTAAAATAGTCTTAGGCCTGGTTTTCTTTTTCCCAGCATCTGCATATCTGAGGCTGCTGATGGAGCTGCTTTCACCAGACATCCCGAATTTGTAACCTGGTAATATTGTTTATTTCATCTGTTCTTACTATTAATTTTTTTTACTCCTGTGGAGGATGGATGGAAAAGACTGTTTGAAAGATGTCACACTGGCATCCCCCCATCTTGGATTCCTACCTCTTGTCAGCTTGGCTTTTGCAGCAGGTCTGCTGTTCTTGGCTGAGTCTGGAGCAGCAGGCACACAAATGGTCCAGGTGGAATTATCTATTTTTAAACTGATTTCTGCATCAGCAGGAATTGGAAGCTGCTCTATAAATCCAAAAAGAGCTTTAAATCTCTCTCATATCCACTCCCACACCGAGCTCACATCATATTTCCCTGAACTTAAAGCTTTACTCAGAGAAATCTACTTCAGGTGGATCAATTTCGTAGAAGGCATTCATTAGTTACTGCTGGCATAGCACAGTGAAGATGAAGTGTTACACAAACAAGTAATAATGCTACTAATATGTGCTATTATTAAGGCTATTAAAATACCAACTGGCATTGCAAAAAAAAAATTGGTGTCATTAAACATATATTGGGGCTTCATAATGAACAATCAGCATGACTGGTCCTGTGCAATCTTGGCAAACAGAACTGGAGAGGAACAATTTCACTTGGCACCTTTGTAGTGCCAGGACTGTACTCTGTGGTGGGAAGTGAAGGCAGAACAGCGAGGGCAGTGGGAGGCTCGCTGTGGAGCCAGGCCTGGGGGCAACACTGCAAGCAGGGTGTGCTCTCAGCGCTGTCTGCACCCCGGTCTGTCACACTGCCCCTCTCCCTGCCAGGGAGCTCCTGGGCAGGGAAAGGCAGGCCACACCATGCACTTGAACTGTGCAAAGCTCTGAGGAATGGGGAAGGTGAGTGTGAGATGTGACCTCTGGGGGATGTGACCTGTCTGCTGGGCAGAATCACTGCAAAGTCAGTTGCTGCGCTACTTGCTGGTTGCCATCAGAAAGTTCCTTTCCTGGTGTATTGGCAACTAGCTTTGCTAACTACTACACACTTACTGTTGCTTTTCAATACCTGGAGGATTTCCTCTGGTGCTGTTTGGCAAAATATCAAGTGCAGAAGAAATAATAATTTTCATTTATGAAGGAACACATTTGTCTGCGATTAGCTTGTAGATGGATTTCTTAAAGCATGCCCATTTTTTTCTGACTGAAAATTTAGTCTGGCATTTCTTTTCATGTTCATGGCTACAGATGAGATCAGATAAGTGACATCTGAGCATTGAATCTGACCTTTTCAAAAAATGGCATGTCTATTTGGAGCATGCTGCGGATCCAATATATCTCAGACACAATAGATGTTCTCTGCAGATCAGCTGTAAAACTTCTGCCCCAGATGCCAACACTTCCCAAAGGTGCTGGACCACTGATCAAGGCATATTATGTTTGACCTATGTGGTGTGAAGAAATGACTAAAAACTCATAAAGCCAAATGTCAAAAAGAGCTTAATGCTTATTGTTTTTAATAGTTGGTGACTTTTAAGTCACTCACATAATGTTTCCAATAAATACCTGCTCTTTTATAGCATGTCCAGGCCATGAATCTTGAAATGCTTTACAAAGCCGTAAACAACCATTTTACAGACAGTCAAACTGTAGTCCAAAGAGACAGTTTTGCAGACGGCTGAAGGCTGAACCACGAACAGGGTAAGAGCCCTTGGACCCAGATGAACAGGCTATCCCCAAAGCCAAATGATGAACAGGCTCTTGCCTTACCACAAACTACTGCAACCGTACATTCTGCAAACACAGACACCCCCAAGAAGAGCACAGGGAGGGTCCAAAGGACAAATGGTCCTTTCTTCACCTCAGAAATCTGCTATGTTTCCCCTGGGATCTTTCTCATGCTTTGTTTCAGTGCCTGTGCACTGGCAGAGTTCTTGTAAGTGCAGTTACGCCACCGTTGCACTCCTGATGCTAGTTGTTCTCAGCAAAAGCAGCTAAATGGGAGGACTGGTACCAGAAATGACATATGGTCCATCTCTACTGTGCACATTCATTCAGTCATTATAAAGAAATCACGGGCTTGCATAAAAAAATTAAAAACATGAATTGCAATTAGCCCAGATGTTCAGAGTTTGCCAAGTGAGGCTATAAGCAGTTTATTTGTCTTAACTGATTTCCTAAACTACATAATATCCCTTCTTGAATGCTTTCTAGCTGTTAAAAGTAAATTTGATTCACCCTGCCTCCCTATACTCCTACAATGACTTAAAGCAACTTGAGCAAAGGCCCTTTACTTTTGAATAAAAATGCCACACAAGGATTTTATAATTGTCAGTCCCACTGAAAACTCACACCTAGTTCAGCTAGTTGACAGCACCATTCCCAACTCTCCCATCAGCCTGCTCCCAGTTGCAGCTGCTGAATAGAAAAGTCCTAAATTACTAACTCCTGAGCCTACTGATGCAAGCCTCAAAAGACTGCCCTCAGGCTCAGGATCAGGATCTAGAAAGCAAGGAGGAACTCAACTGAAGTTTTTTGAAGCCAAGATTTCTGTGATCAGTTCTGATGACCTCCAGAACTGCCAGAGGCTGTTCCTGGACCAGCACTGCTCTTGTGCTGCCCACACTGCAGTGGGGGGATCAAAGCTTCCCTGGGCACACACCTTTGGGAGCACAGCACTGAGAGAAGAGATATGAACCTCCTGTGTGGTGCCTGGTCAGTGTCTGTTTAGTCCGCAGTGTTAATACCTGAGACACATAAGCACTGTGAGTACTGTCTTGTCTGCTTGTTTAAAACATCATTGCATATACATAACTCAGCATAATGGAACTACTGGAGTATTTCTTTATGGTGTCACCAAACCAATGAAAAAAGAATTTGCTTTAGTTGTAGCAGACTACCTTTATTTACATGGTTTGCTTATTTATCAAAGAGAATGCAGTACCTGAATTTTACATTAAAATCTTTATTTTCTTTTTTATGTTCTGTCATTTTTAGGGATAGTTTACTTACCCACAATTTTATTGTGTTTTATTGTGTCAGATCTCTCTGACCAGATCAATCAAGTTCTTTCAATCAGTCTTCAAGGCAAGTGTTAATGGAGAAAGATGTAAAATTTATTTTTTAGAATTTTTTTCTCCTTTCAAATAAAATTTGCTGTTTCCTCGAGAGGCCTGCTGAAGAAAACTTGCTCATTAAAATATTAATTGGAAACACACAGAAAAGTGTTATGAACAGAGTGTCATATCTACTGAAATCTGCCTTGAGGAATGTGATTACCTAGTTTCTCAAATAGACTTTGTACCATTGATTAATTCATTGCATTGAAAAACATGACAAAATCACCTTTCTAGTTTTCTCATTGCTCAGTGGAAAATTTGATGGTGTAGAAATGAACAAATATGACTTATCCATATTTTCTCATATTTCCTGGGAATGGACTGCTTCTAAAATAAGGTGTACTCATCTGCTGATTGAAATATAAGAATGACATTGCCTTTTTTTATTCCAAACTTCTTTATTGAGTATATATTTTTACAGAGTGCAGTCCAAATCTTTTTTCCGGATGATTCAAAAAAACCTGAGATGTTTTGCGAGTCAGTTTGCCTTGGTAACTCTTGTGTCCCATGCTGGCTTCCAAGGCTCTGCTTTCTGAGCAGTTCCGCGTCCCTTTCTGTGCCATGGTGCTCCAGACAGGAGCCCACGCAGCTCGTGAAGCAGCACAGCAACAGGGTCAACAAACCAAACTCCTCTGTGATTAGCCAGGCCACACAGGGAGAGGGAAGCAGAAATGCAGCCTCTGTACCCTGGCAGAGATGGGCACCCCCTTGCTCTGCTCCTGCTCACGAGGAGAGGGATTTGTACAGTTCGTTGGCAGCTCTGCCCTTCAGACTTCCTAGGTCTGTCATACAGGCAGTGGTTTTTTAAGTGTGCTGGGGCTGCCCGAGCACCCCCACAGCCACTGTTGTGCAGCATTGCTCGTCAGTGGGTTTCATCCAGCTCGACTAAGGAGGCCTGGTGCACAAGGCCAGGAGGAGTCAGTCAAAAGTACAGACATCCTCACTTCAAGCCTCCGCCTGTCTATCATGTTTCTTTCTGACTTGTGCCGTTTCTGGAGCTTGCAGATTTTCCAATGGCTGGTTTTCATTCTGTTCATATCTATGATCAGGTCCTTCAGCTTTTACAAAGCACTAAATGCTTCCGTCTGCATTCCAAGGGCCCTCACCCCTCCTGATCTCAAATGCGGGGAGGAGGTTGGGATTGCTTTGTTTACTGTGCCAAAGAGTACATGCTGTAACAAGTGAATGTGGGCATAAGTGGTGTGCCACAAACTTCACTCTGTGCCACTCAGGGAAGGACGGGAAGAACTGAATGTCTGCCAGCCAGTATAAAGGTAAGGTAGCCTGGGAACAGACAGTTCTGGTAGCTCTCTCCTGCAAAGCCTTGTAAGCAGCAGATCTCATCAGAACCAGGTAAAAACCCTCTGTATGAATTTACTTATTTTGGTTTAAGCCTGCTACTGGGTCACTCCTAAGTGAAGGGTGGGATTCAGGTATATCTCACCTGGCCTTCAGCTACTGTCCCATACGGACTCCTATGCACCCTATGTCATACCTGCCAATCCTATGGAGATGCCTGGGGCAGAACACTGTACTTATAATATACTCTATATAGACAAGTAAATCATCACCAAGTGTTTTTAAAATCGCTTGCACCGGGGTTTTGTGGTTTTAGTCTGCATAAATTTGTGTTTATAAAAGAAATGTCTGTGTCCTAATATATGGGAAGACTCACAAAGATGGTTTGTTCTGCTGTGCTTGCTAATAAATGCAACCACAATGAACCAAGATTCTTACACCTAGCCTGTAGATGTAGCCAAACCCCTAAAATCTGCTCAGGTAGTTCCTAGCATTCTAGACTGCTATATTCCTTCAACACAGCATGGTTTTCCTAGCAATGTCTCATCACCACTTGATCCCTCTTTCTATATGGCTACCTGGGGACCTATTTCACATTTATGATTTGGTGCCATTCTCTGGAATTCTCAACTTATGTTACCAGCAGAGAGTGATTTGCTAAGTGTCCTTAGAACTTACCTTCTGGATATCTCAGGGAGAGCCAGATAATGTTGATAAACCCCAAATCTATCAAATTGTATTCAACAGCCTAGTACTGTAATTTCAGGTTTGGAAACCAATAAAGGGTCTAATAAAGTTGGGAAGGTATTTGGTCTGAATTCAGGATCCTGACTGGAATAATACGCTGAATAGGTAGGAATGACTTGAGTTTTGCTATACCTTTGCTTTCCCCAAGGCAGCCAGGCTGTTATATAGTAGAATCTTTTACTGAACGTTGCTCTCCTGTGTGCAGCCTGACCCCCTGAAGCCTGGTTGTTGAGGGGGATAAGAGTGGTCATCTGGGACGTGTATTTGTTCAGCTGGCAGCATGGGTCCAAGGCATCCACACAGAGATAGGGCTGGAGACGGGCATCTACGAGACATCTCTGGGGCAGGGACCAACAGCCCCAGGCTGAATCAAACTGGGGATCCTGGGACATGGGCTGTGGGGAGGGACAGAAATGCCATCAGTGCCCTCAGGGCCACAGCAGAGAAGTGTTCGATCCTCTTTTGTCAGTCACCAAGAACACATTGAAGCTGTGACCTCCAGGCATGAGAGGAAGTACATCCATGAGAAACTTTGGAGGCTGTGACATAGGTACCTCTCCTAACACCTTGGTGCAGCAGGAAAAAGGCTCAAGTTCCCTAAGCCATAGGCAGAGTGCCCTATCTGGGTGTTTATTCTGAGAAAATCAGGGCAAAAGAGTTTTCTGAAGCCTAAAAGTAAAACATTTAAAACCAGATCCCTCCCTGTCGGGTGAGCACTCTGCAGGCTGTGGGTATGGTGCTGAGCCAAGACCTGTCAGAACTGCCCTGCCTTCTGTCCTTAATATATTTTTTCTGTGATTGTTTTTCACCTTCAAAAAGTTTCTTAATTTATTGTCTTCATGGGATCTGATGTGGAAATACCTGCACTACTTACTCCTAATACAATTTTTTTTCCCGACTGGAATTAACATACTTTTTAAAGCATTGTCTGTCTCATTTAACCTTAAAATTGAATAGAGACAGGTCAGTAATGTAGAGAACTAGAAATACAAGGAAAATTGAGACAGACATGAGGGAACCTCCTTTACTAACACACTAAGAGTAACAGAAGAATAGCTCTACCACACAGTTTCTCTGCTGACAAGGTTGAAAACCTCTCCAACTTACATAACATCTTAAGTGCACAGTCCCCTCATATTTAGCACAAAGCTTCTAGTATCTTAATGAGCCAGAAAAAAAAATCTAGAGCTTTACACACAGAAATAGCAAGTAACTTAAAATACACATTGCTTCCTTTGGAAAACAAAATAGCTGAACTCTGAGTAGTATCTACTAAAAGCTGTTTGAGGAGGATATTGAGCATCATGTCATTAATATATTGTACAATCTGTCAAATTTATTTACATGTGCATAGACAGTACAGCATTGATTGCTGCTCTTAACAGTGTTAGTGTTGACAACAAGACTGTGCGTTTGAGTTTCAGTACATTAATTCCCACCAGTCTGGCACTGTAAGTAGTAAAATATCTCCTAAGAGGCATAAACTGGGGCTAGAATATCAAAAATAACTTTGAGAATTGACACATACTCAAGATGTCTTCCCTCTAGGTTAATGACAATAGTAATGGCAGTGAGATTTCCAAAATCTCCTTCTTCTTTTAAAGAGACCCACTTAGTTAAGAAAAGTGATGCTGGCAGGTGGACAAAGCCCATCAGTACAAAATGGAAGAGCTTGTTAATCTTTGCCAGCTCATTGTGTTTGCACATGGTAATGGCAATAAAGAAAGACCTGCCACTTGGAATTATTTGTGTAAAGGTACTATAATTAGCTTTCAGGCAGATGAGCAATATACTAAATAGAATAAATTTTGGACTGTTACTTCACCACCCATTTTTTATGTAAGAGAACACCTTACAGCCTGGACAGGGCCTGCTGTATCCCTGTTTATCCCCACACTGAGGGGTCATACATCATGATAAACTGTTTTTACCACTAGTTCACCTACTAAGCAGCATAAAACAGCCCATAAGACAAATCAACAAAGGAAGATTTTAGAAGTGAGAATGCAAAGGGTTTCTTTTTATTGACATTTCACCTGCCAAAATATACCTCTTCCTTTTCCATCTCCTAAAGAGCAGCAAAAAAGCCAGAAGTGCAACAGGTAGGACAGAAATTAAGGCAATGCCTCAGGAACTTTGTTGCTTTTTCCCTGGATTAAGGGGAAGGGCTGCAGCCATGGAGGGACCCCAGATCAGGGCACCCACCAGCTGCACAGGAGCAACCCAGAGGAGGAGATGATCCTGCTCCTGCTGAAGGGGAGGTGTCGGTGCCCTGGAGCAGGTTTGACCTTCAGAGCCAGGGCAACGCCAGGGGTTTTGAAAGAAACCTACAGACAAAAGGCAAGGCTTGGGAGGGAAAAAAAAAATTTGGAACAACTGTCAAAGATCTTTATTTTCAACTGCATTTTCCAGCACTTATGTCCTCTAATTTCCAAGAGATACAGATAATGCAATCCAGATGCTTCTCTGGCTATCACTTTAAAGACTTTTTTTTTTTTTTNAGGCAGGAAGTGAAAAAATCCTTTTATAGCTGTTTCATTTCAACAAATGATTTTGCCTTCAGCTTTTTATCTTCTAACTAAATATAAAATGAAAATGAAAAGTTATTTCAACTAACAAACTTTTCTTCCTGGAACATTTTGACATTGTTGCAACTTTTCTCTCTTTCTTTTCACTGAGGTTTTATGTTAGAGAAAAAAGAAATAATTTCATTAATATCAGAAATATGTTTAATTAAAAGTAGTGCCCCCTTTTAATGCAAAACAGCTTTTCTAGCTGCTTTACCTCCTGTGCTTTAAATACTAAAATCAAAATATGCTTTGAAACATTTGCTTCTGCACCCCTGCAGAAGGTGTTTAACATTTTAAAGCCTGAGATATTTAGAAGGTAAATAAACAGGTGATAGGGATGTATTTTTTCGAAGTTTACACTGCAGACCCTGTGTTCCGTGCTCAAGAATGTATTTTACCAACCAGCTCCAACTGATTTAAATAGAATTCAGGCTTTGAAAAGCTTTAGATACTTAAGCGGCTCTGTGGGCCTAAACCTTACTACCTCTGGTCTAATGTATAGTGATAACGGTAATTCAGGGATTACAGCACTGAAAATAGGAACAAGAAATACCACTCAAATTCGGGTAAAAACTGAGGCTAGAGAAGAAGGTTCAGTAACAGTCACCTGCACCTTTCAGCAATCCTTGCCCAAAGCCTAAAGAAAACTAAGTTTGAACTCCTAGGGCAAAAAAGTGGAGGGTCTGCTTTAAGTCTGTCACAATCTATGCTTCTCACAATAATTTTTTTAAATTGGAACTACAAATGGCACAAAAATGCCACATATATCATATTCTGATGGTCTTACCAAAATCAAGAACAGAGAAATTATTGGGAACTGCATTCGAAAACCTCACCTAGGAAATTTGCCTGGCTCAGGAAACTTAGACGAGTTTCAGTTACAGCTGGACAGCTTTTTGCAAGCTGAACAAAGCTTCTGAATATTCAGGTGTCTGGATTTCCTCTTATTGATGAAAACATTGGTTTTAATGTTTATGCTTCTGCATATAAAATCAGATTTTTATACTTTAACCAGCAGTTTAGGCAAAACAGAAAGTTGAGCATGTAAAAAGGTCACAAAACCAGACACTGAATTTACTGGCTTTGGGCAGAATTGAAGGTTCTTCCCTTTGGGTCTTGAATGTTGTCAGTTTTCCACACTACAAAGAGCAAATACCTCAAAAAACTCCCCTAAGGGTCACAAGCCATCTGATCCTTTCTACCCCATATAAACTGCAAAACTCAACAGTATATTGCTTTCCCCCACTATTATTGCATTTTCTATTGCTTCAGGAAAACTATTCTTCCCTCTCAATTTTCTGCTTGCTTTCTGCAAGAATTCTCTATATCCCTTATCAAAAGCCAAGTTCAGTGACAGACATTCATCCATCGGCAAACAAAGCTGCTCTGAAGTTCTGCTTGGCTGAAATATATCCCTGTGAGGTGAGTGAGATAATAAGATTTTCATTCCTGTAGTGAACCCTTTGTGTGAGGCTGCTGCACTCTGTCCTGCAGAATTAAGCTAGTCAAGAATACCAACAACAGCCACAATACCTAATGGGCTTGTAAGATGATTTGCATAATGAAAAATCTGTATTAATGTTAACTAATTAACTTGGAAAAATGACTTTTGAAAGAAAATATATTCTTCCCTTTGAAAAACAGTAAAATACATGCAAAGTTCATATGATCACTTTATTGCCAAAAAGGCTGAGTAACAGGCTAAGGGTGGGGGAAGAATTACTATGTTAGAAAATACGGTGATCTAAAAGAAAAATGTAGGTCAAATTGGAAAATTTTACATAGGATCCAACAGGATTGTGAATTCTTTGTACCAGAAATGTTTAAACTGTTTTTTTTGCATACAGACACATCAGAGACTTTGTTACCAGCTCTGCAGGGAATTCAGTTTACCCAGGCTCAGAGGCTGGTACAGCCAGGTTTCCAAAGATGGGGATAGCAGAGAGTGAGTGAGCACTGAGGACAGGACAATGGGATTAATCCCTTGCACCAGGACACACGCCAGTCACTCAGTACTGGTATTTGGGGGATTTTATACACCAATGCCCCATCACTCCCCTCCATAAATGTAAATCACACACTGAATTATTAGTTGCTGTTATTCTTGCAATTGTCAGCAAAAATCAGAAAAGAGAAGTTCAAGCAGGTTTGGAGCGGTTCCCTTCAAAATATCTTACTCTTTGGACCTTGGAAGAGCCGGAAAACAGAGATTTTTGTCTTCAGCCACTTTGTATGTGAACACGAGAAGAGGTGTGTGTTGACCCTCTCTGCCTGCCAGTTCCTCTGGAGGGATGTGAAGGAGTGAAATACAGGCTGGGTCACACTACCGACCCTGGCTGCCTGACCTGAGCATCTGGGCCTTTAAAACCTGGCCCCCAAATGAGAGAGTGAGGGGCTCTTGGCCTTCTGCCTCCATTAGTTGTCTCTGGAAGTGGTGTTTATGGGTCCTGCTTAGCCTTCTCATTGTGGTAAAGAAACTTCAGAAAGCATCCTGTCTGCCCACCCAGGGCCAGCTGGCCAGCACAGATTGTGAAAGATGCTCGAGTGTTTGCGGCTTTAGGCATTTTGCTGCCTGCCACATCTCATCTTTTACTGACCTAAATTCACTGTTTTTTGCAATCGATTCAGGTCATTCACAGAAGGCTGACTCCACCGTGAAGATGGAAATGTAAATGCCAAACAACCTTGTGATTATTTACATGCAAATTTACATTGTACCAGTCATTTACATTATAGCAATCTAAACAATAGGGTCAGAATTAAGCAAAAGGTCAAAAGTCTATATTTTCTGCCTGAAACTAATGTGCCGTTGAAAAATATTCAACTAAGCTGAGTTCAGGTAGAAAATTTTATATTTATCACACATCCTTTCCTCAGATATCGTACATGTAGCGTTCAAAACTACAATGAAGTTGTTACACACTGCCTTCCTGTGGCTCCTGGAAATATTTTCAGTCCAAGTTTCAACATAAAAATCACTACAGCAGAGCAGTAGTTCCTGTGTTCCATTTACAAAATAATCCTCTCCCTCAGCTCACGGAAACATTCCACTAATGTCTTCACATTCTAAATCTTTAGATAACTCTAGAGGCTGGTACTACTCATAGCACAATCAACAAAAACAGAAGTGCTTTGATTTTGATGGCACAAGTCAGATCCTAAGGCAAAGCATTTTATAAGCAATTTTTAAATGCTGGTAATGAATGGAATAAATAAATATATTTTCTTCCCCGATGCCCCCCCCATACACATTTATTCTCTTTTCTTTGTTCCTTTGTATTAGCAACCCATAATATTTTAGAATTTGGTTACCTATTTAATCCTCCTGTCCTATTTCTGAATTGCTCCTTAGCACTCCTATACAAGGCCAAGTTCTCTTTCTTTCTCCCAGTTATCAAAAAAATTGTGTTATAAGAGGGTCCTGATTATTTTTAACCTGTATTTCCATTCTGCAGTATTTTAGTTTTACTTTGCGTGAACAAATTCAGAGTTATTCACAAGTAAAAGTAAGAAAAGATCTGTGTCTTCTTGATTTTCCCTCAGAGACAAGAAGAGCCAGTGAATAAGTAAACTGTGTTCGCTGGGAACCAGAGTACATTTTCTGAGTTAGTGGCAGTTCTCAGGGAATTAGTTGTAGTAAATGGCTCAAGATTCACAGACCAGTGGGCATGGAGTAAACTCAGTGGAACTCAGTGGTAACAATCAGAGAAGGGAAGATTTTTCTCCCTCAAAGAAAAGGAGATAGTTGGAGAAAAATATAAAGCATTTGTTCAGTGACAGAGCTTTATATAGGAAAAGAAATGCTGGAAGAGCACAAGTATCAGTGGAGAACAAACTAGTAGCTTCATCTGCAAAAACACACCAAACAATTGAATTTGGTGTAGCAGTGGGACATCATGAGGCAGTACCCCTGCACTTGCAATATTGCACACTGATCTGAACAGAACCCTACTGCAAAAATATGTTAAACATTATAAGCAATTTAGGGGAAAAGAACATGAACAGGAATTAAAGAGACCACTATATACATTTTATATATGTGTATATATATACATGTATGTGTATATATGCACACAAATACAAAAAAATAATTATACAATGATTCCTGGTAAAAGGAAAAAATCATAGCCTATAATAAAAATTGACCAGAAAATGGAGGATGTATCCTGTATGATGTCAAATGTTATGAATGGTTTGGTGAATATTGCAGTAAAATAAAAGTTGTAAGGTTATTTTATTCTGTGGGAAGTATTTGAAAAGAAGATGTGAATTTGGGATATGCATACATTTTCCAAGAAGGGACCAAATGACCTATTAAAATTTGGAAGATTCTGACGAATATATCCAGGGAATGGAATGTCATTAACTTCAATATCATTGATACTTTTAAATAAAAGAAGTTAATCTGGCACCTTGTTCCTGTATTAAAAAAATTAATTATTTATATGTACATTATCATTGCCTGAATTATTTTGGATGATAACAACTGCTTTTATAGTGTGCATCTTGGAACTAACTTGGTACAGGCAATGCTTTGACTTAACTGTCTAACACAGTATGCTCTTTGGAAAAGTTACCAGTATACATGTTTTCATTTTACTTTTTGTCCTTTTTTTCCCTTTTAAGTAGGTGATTATTAGAATTTATCTTTATGTAAGTTTATTGAAAATCAGACTATTCAGTATTCAGTTATGCAGGATCTTGCAGAAAAAATAGATGAGCCACGAAACCAGACAGTTGCTGCCACAGTGAGTCCCCAGCACACCTTCAGACTGTGCACTGACTCTCAAATTGAGCAATTTTGTGTGATGGTATTCATATTGTCCTTTATCACATCCTGAGTAGTACAATATAGTGCAGAAAGCGCTTCCATCTCCTAGGGAGAGAAATTACTTTTCATTTTCTGTGTGAATAACCGACTATTTAGGTCTTGAATTCATCTACATACCTTACCTTTCTTGTGCTAATTAGAGGCGTGCTCTTGTTAGGTACCATCTGCAGGAAACTTAGAGACAGGCACTTCTGCAGGGTGATTCCTCCCCCCTCACACACTGTTGAGGATCTGAGAAGGACTTGAGAGGTTCCTGCAGTGATGTCTATGACAACTGCATTCCTAAAACAAGCATCTCACCTGAATGCCTGAAATTACCTGGAAAGGGCTCTGTGGCATCCAGTTCATACAACTCCAACCATTTCTGTCTGTGGACCCAGTTATGTGTCCATGATTTACTGGTCATTATTACAGGGAGAAGGTATCTCCTGGCAAGGCTAAATCTACTAGATAGATGTTGTATGTAGATGGGATGGGTCATGCTTTAGGGGTTTCTGTCTTTTTCTGTCAATGATAGAGTGTCTGGAATAACTACCTCAGAGCAGGGATATAACTTTTGGATGGATGAGAGAAATCCCATCCTAAAAGATAAAGGAAAGTATCAATTTGGCAGCTTAATAGTCATCTTTTAGCTTGCCCAGAAGGATAAAATAGGCAGCAGGATGAAAACCTCACAGTAATGTTATGTGAGTGTCATTTGAAGTTATTAGCCTTCAATTTGCCTGAAGAGTGGGAAAATAGCTCAGTCTTCATTGCCATTAACTCAATTACTTCCAGCTGTACCACAGATTTTATGCCAGAGAACTGAACACTCACTATACAAATTTTATGTGATGAAACAGGTAGATTAGATACTAACTGGATAGAATGGAATTGCAATCTCAACCTAATTGTGATGCCATGAATAAAGGGAAAAAATNGAAAAAATATATTTAACTGTAGATACATTGAATCCATTAAGAGAAGAGATGGGGGAAGGACCAGTATTGTTTAAGTATGAGACAAAGACTACAGGTTAAGGATGGTTTGAATGTCCTCAAGTCTTGATCATCTGAAAGGGTTTAGAGATTGTCTGATTATCCCTTGCTTTCTTAGACCTTGTCTAAACCCTGGCGGACATGGAGAATGTAAATATTTCTTCATCCCTTTTAATATTTTTTCCATTTCATAGCAATAAAAATTATTACCATGTTTTCCTAATTATCTCGTTTAAAGAGGTGTTGTTCTTTTCTTCCTTCCTCCCTCCCTCCCTCCCTTCCCAGCATACCATGCTGTTCCTCCTAGACTTCTGTTGATTTCCATGTTGTGCTACTTAGCTGATTACTTCAACCTCAGTGTAAATTTTTGCATATGTCTCTACTCAGTAGAATTCAACTTTTTTTCTGGCCATTCCTTACCTGTGAGAATTAATTTTTTTTGCATCCTAGGCTAGAGCTCTGGCAGACTTGTAAGCCTGTCTTGGGGTGACTTGAGTATCCCCTACCGCTGCTCCCTGCCCAGAAGTTAGTTTTATGCCTTTCTCTGCCTTTAAACTGACCTGAGAGAGAAAGAGAAAAAATTTGAGCAGAACTTTTCAAAACAGTTTGTATTTCCAAGGACAGACAGAGATAACACAGATACTCTCTCAGCCTTTTT
>VYZQ01037242.1:30862-45340 GCA_013400655.1 Mystacornis crossleyi
CTATTCCAATTAAAATTCAACTCATGCAAAATCTCTCCCCCCCCCCCCCGAAGTTTACTTGGTTCAGAGTGTTTCTTCAGCAGACACAGTACCGGATGATTAATACATCAACCTCACAGTATGAGAGCTGATTTAGTTATGAAATACATGAAAGTTATACAAATGTTTCTGCGTTAAACTCTTCATTTAACATATCTCCATATGGCAGATGAGCCGCAAAATCTGGTGCAAAGATTCTGATTTATTGATGTATTTCATTCCACAAATGGAATTTGTAGCAGGTGTGCTTGAAAGTCAAGGAAGCATGAGGAAAGCAAGTCAAATCTACATGCTGCATGCCACATAATGCTAGTTTCCAGTGCTTACTCTGAAGCAAATTTCATAAGCTTGTGGACAAAATATATTGGAAAAAAAGGACAGGTAGTCTATTCTTTTTGAAGAAATCCAATCCTGAAAAAAAAAACCACAGGAGGTTTTTTAATACTTTTTTTGAATATAAAAGAGATTGTTATATTCAATTAATATAACGCCTGATCATTTTTAGAAAATGTTGAAATATCTCTTATGTAATAGGAAAAAATAATCTGAAGTGTCTAAGCTCTGTCCTTTCTTTAATACTGTTCTGAAAGTTGTGTTCAGATAGGCCAGGTTGGATGGGGCTCTNAGTCAGGATTCATAACTACCTGTAAGATCCAGTTCGTGTTGGCTTACTGGGGCACCTACCCTTACTTCATTTTTTAGTTTGTTGTGTCACACTGGCAACATGGTAGTTGTTTCAGATGGGAGAATTTTTGATGGACACTTTCCATGATATTAGCTTTTTTTTGTCTCTCCTTTCTCTTTGTAATATTGTAACTTTGTAATAAAAAGTTGTACTAATTTATCTTCTCTCATCTTGTCTACATAATTCAATAAGATTCAATGGATTAACTTATACGTATCATTTGAGTTCAACTACTGGACACATTTCAGTTCCTTATATTGTTCCCCAAAAGGTTTGTTTGGTTTGTTTTTTTGACANTGAGCAGCCTGGTCTAGAGGAAGGTGTCCCTGGCCCTGGGAGCTGATTTGGACTAGATGCTCTTTAAGGTTCCTTCCAAATTAAACCATTATATGATTCTATAGTTCTGTAGTTGCAATAACTTTACATTCACAGAACAAAATATGAATCTTCAAAGTATTTAAACTGGAAAAGATATTGAAACAGCTATCATAAGATTAATTTACACCTCTCATATTATTGACATCACACACCAGGATCAATCATAAAGCTTTTAGGTGAGCTTTTCATGGTGCCCAAGTTAAGGTTCTTGCTGTGATTCATCCTCCTGAGCAAATTTTTTCTGATTATTCATGGAGCCTTCAAAAAGTAACTAAGCCTAGAGCTCCCAGCTGATATTTTAAGCGTGCAGCACTTATCATTCTAGCACCAAAGATAAGCTTGAGTGAGAAAGCAACTCGTATTCGTAGCTTCATTATCACTCCAGAATTTTGTTATCTTCAAATCTAGTTTAACACAAAGAAAAATATGCATTAACCTCACACATGGATTGTGATTGCCAAAATGTGCTTTTAGAGTGAAATGCACGATTCAACATGGATAGAAGATTCATGCTAAAGAAATTCTTTTTCATATATTGTAGCTGGAATCAGCTTTGCGTGAGAAAGTGAGTTGATTGAGTGGCCAGTCAGACCTGAAAAAAAAAAAGTAGACATCTGTGCCTGTCCGCCTGTATAGAAGAGTCAAAAACCAGAACAACTGAGTTTGAAAACAGGGGACCAAGTTATGAACAATCTTTGTTTTCATTATGTCCAACTTCCTGCTACCCGCTAGTGTCCTAGCTGACCTCTGATAGCTGCACTGATGTAGCTTTCACAGCCTCCCTCAGGACTTTAGCCATTTGGCCCATACAGTTCAAAATCCTTTCTTAATGTCTAGCCTAAACATTTCCTTCCTTAGCCTCAGGTCACTGATCCTTGTCCTACATCTTCTGAGACTGTGAATAATTTCCTGCATTCAATTTCCACTGCTGTATAGAAGGCATGAGACTGAGAACAAAAAAAAGACAGAAAAAAGAGGGAAAAAAGGTCTCTCTAGTCTAAAATAAAAGCCCTTCAGCTTTCCCACAGACTGTGAGTTACAGCAGAATTATCAAGGGTTTTATACTTTCAGTTTTATCAGAAAGTTATAAAGATCAGCCTAATGTATAGTACTATTAAAGTAACACAACCCTGGATTAAACAAAAATAATCAATAGATGAGGCCCATCAAGCACTGACAAGGAGCCTTTTCCTTTTTTTCTCTTTCCAGTTACTGGAAGGGAGCCAGCCAGCTGAATATACTCTAGTCTAAAATAGTTTTTAATGAAAAATCTTTGCAATGTAAGCTTGAATACTGCTGTTAAGGCTGGGGAAAAAAAAAAAAAGATAAAGTACTCTGTCATGAATTTATGTGAGGCAATTAAAATTCATTTCCACATTGTATAAACAGATGACAAACTGATTGTTTCAAAAAATAACACAGGGGTGAATTGAACTACAAAGTTGAAAGAATTAACCATTTGCATTAGGATGCCAAGGGCTATGGAAATCTGAGTCATATCACAGAGGTAATGAACTACTGGGCATGCTTCATTATTCATGACAGTGGAGGCACGGCTGAGGAAATACTGTAAAACATAGATCACTAATACCTGACATTGCTATCTGCTTCCCCCTCACCCCCCAAGAAAAAAAAAGGAAGAAAAGATCATTTGAAGAAATCAGATCCAGTGATTCTGCAATTCTGTGAGTTGCAGTTAATGAATGTTGGTTATTTAGACAGCATTTTGCTTGAAATATTTAATCTGTTACAAAACTCTATAAAAGTATTTGAAGCAGCAAAGAAATTAACCAAACCTGAACTGAAAACAAATCCCAGAACAACTAAAGAGCATAGAGGAAGAAATTCTGTATGTATTTTAGCTATATCTCCTCATTTATCAGGACAAATTTTCATAGACAGTTGGGCTTCTTATGTTCGTGTGATATTGCCTGAGCCTATCCCATGTAGGATCAATGTATCAGCATGCAATTGTTTAATTAAAAAAAAATTCAAAAACTGATGAAAAGTTTTGGCTTATTATCCTCACTCTATCCTGGGGCTGTGGTACTAATATAATTTTATGGCACATATATTTTCTCTTGCTGTGGTTTATTATGGTAGATAACCACTACAGCTGAATAGGGCATGATATATCACAGTTTAAACTTTCATGAGGTGCAGAAGCACTTACACCTCATGCCCAACATTTAAGTTGATATGACAGGCAATTTTCCTCCACAAAGATCTGATATACAGGATCCAACTCAGAAATTTCAACTACAGTTTCCTCACCCATATCCATCAAGATCCGTGGCACAAGGTTACTTCAGCCCATTCCTAAACTTATTAAAATGTTGATAGGATATTTGTGGAGATGTACTCTGAAAGAAAAATCCTGCAGAATTAATTGTTTATGGTGTTTAGATAGCTGTTTAAAACTATTCATCGATGATTATCTATTTCCATTCATTTTAAAAGACAGAGTTCTTTATAAAAAAAAAAAAAAAGAAAATCCAAACCTACTTCCCCAGCAAACTTGAAGCTTGAATTAAGAGAAATTCACACTTAACAATGACAAATCATTTTGAGCCTTATGTATCCTACATTATCCTATATATCCTGTCATAACTGTGTCCTACTTTAAGACATTGACAGGGTTAGATCTATAATTGTTTAAGTGAAACAGGAAAAACTGAGCAGGAAGCATATCAATGCAAACATATTTTGTCCTTGATGGGAAAAAGGATTGGGGTATTTGAAACGCTGTCTTGATACTGAATAAAATTGTATCTTTTCGAACATCTAGGTTTTTCAATTCAATAGACTTGATGGCTTTCCATGACACCTGACACCTTATCAGGGAAGAGTTGAAACAGGACTGTTTTGGATCTTATAAAAGAGGTTTACCATTTTAATATGGATGACATCTGCCTCCATATGTGCCACTGACACCAAAGAAAAAAAAAATCTTTATTTCTTACTGAGATTAAAATAGTAAATTAACCATATTGAAACTGCTTTTGGATGCATTCTCAGTTAAGCTGTGAGCAGGATAGAGTCTAAAGTGCACAAAGTAAGCCTATACTTTAGAGACACTGTCTTTCCTGTATTTTTTCAGAGATAGGTTAGTTTTGTTTTGTTTGTTGTTGATTTTTTGTGAGTCTTTAATTTCCAGTTTGAAGAGACAAAACATGTTTTAAAAATCTATCAATATGAGTGTGTGGGAACATCATCTGGACTGAGCTTTTCTCAAGCACTTCTGCCTCAAAGCAATAATGAACATGAGAGTCAGCTGGATGTTGTTCACTGTTTTCTCTAGTGAGAAAGGATGGAAGTAACACTGCTCAAAAAATCAACTTTCTTCTGATGCCTGAAGAACAAAGAGGAAACCTTACACTGATTACAAGTGGAATGTCCTCAGATATTTCTTCCCCCTCATGTTACACCCAGTCTGTAATAACTGACCACAATAGCATTATCAGGAGTAGAAACTGATGAAGCAGCTACGATAACATTCCCTAAACCAGTTTAGACATTCATGGATATTCCAAAGAATGTTTTACATTTGCTAGTCTGAGATATGTTTTATCACACTTACAAGGGTGACCTTTAAAATAAAGTATTTGCTACTTAAAAAAAAAAAAAAAAGAAAAAAGAAAAAAAGGGAAGAGGACTCTTTATAATCTGAATTTATTGCCTATAAAGTCACTTTCCATCAAGAATCTTGATCACAATCAAATAATCCACCAAAATGAAATAGTTTACCTGTGATCAATTTAATGTGGTAGTAACAACCTAATAATGGGCAAAAACACATTCAAGGTTTGTGATATGATCAGGAAAAACTGCATGGAAACTAACATTCAATGATGCATAACACTTAGCAGTAAATTAAGAAATTATATATAAAATGAGAATGTTCCAATGTCTACATTTTTTGGAGAACAGTCATGTCTTCTGTCATAAATCTTCAATCTGAGATACAACTAGTGTCATCTCAGTCCAGATATTCATGGATGAACATGACTACAGACCCTAAGACTTGTAACAGTAGGAGTTAGGCTAGGTTGCGCAATCAAATACTGTCTGGAGCCTCATTTTGTCGCATGTTATAAAGCAGAAATAGACACATGCAGCTTTAAAAAGAAGAAATGCTTGTAGAGAGAACTGTGTTTATAAATATGGGTGTTGCATAAACACATTTTGAAACAAACAGAATCTGAGCTGGGGGGTAACCTGAAATAATGCTTCAGGGGCAGAGTGGCAGACTGAGGAAATTTAATGTACATTCCTCCCTTCATCATCAGTATTAGCCCTTCCTATGTTTTCATTGTCCATTTTGGAAAGGACAGTTTCATTGTCCTTTCCAAAATGAGCCACTGAGCCGTCTTATCTTCTAGCTGTTCTTCCACTGTATTTTTGAATGATATTTCATTTCCAGTATTTTAATTTTTGTTCATAATATTCTTCTACTGTTGTAGTTCTAGCATGTCCAAACTTATATTATCCATTAATAATTGTGGCAGGTTTTGGTAACATTGATTTCATATCAGTACAACACAAAAAGTGAAACACTTCTCAAAAAAGCTCCATTGGTGTTTGTAAATTATATTGTATAATACTATCTATTTCAGATTCTACTTGTATTTGTGAAAGGGTCTTTCAGAATCTACCTGATGCCTGTTGCTGAATAGTGGTCACTGCAACCTGATTTTCCTGCAGCAGTTCCATCTTTTTTACCTTAAATGTTATCCCTATTTTTCTATAACACATGCATTTTCTCCACTATGTGCTAGTATAACTTGTTGAAAGGGTAACAGTAATTTACTTTGTAGGGACAAATAAATCCAAACTGCCTTACTCAGCCTGCTTGTTTGTCTTTATCTTTTTTTATCTTGACACTTCATCAGAAAATGTCTCCATTAAAACAGCATAAATACATGAGAACTGGTCATCTCTGTCTACAGAAATCTTTCCTATGAGTAATGGAGCCTCAAAATTAAGATCCTCCCACACTCCTCATGCAGCAGAGCTAAATTCTAATTTTAGCATTTCCATACACTTTGAGGAATGGGCACAGTGAAACTGTGATGCCTTTGACAGCACAGTCCATTCATAGATCCACAGCCTTCCCACTCCACATCAGCAGCCCCATCAGAGAAGCTGCTGTTTCTGGAGAAGGAAGGGTATAAATGGATCAAGAAGGATGCTGCTGTCAGTCCAGAGAGCTCGTGGAAGACTGAGATCAACACTCTTGTTCTGAGCCGCTTTTCCCCCTTTGTTCCAGTTGGGTAATATAACACCACCATTCTGGTTCCCCTTTGCCAAGCTGTGAGCAGGCACAAATGGAGGCACTTGACCACTTCAGTGGTGTTTAGGCAAAGGTTTTACTATAAAGTCAAAACTTCACTGGGACTCTCCTAATTCCTTAAGACATGAGTGAAATTAATCATGCTTTGTACAAAGATTCCTAGCCACATTATTAAATTAATTTCCAGCACTAAGGTTAGGCAATCTCACTTTTTAAAAGAAATTAAGAAAAAAGCTAACCTCAAAACTTTACAATAGTAAAGAATATATAGTAAGTTATTAACAAAAAATTTAGTGGCAGAGATTTATGTTTACTGTGCATTTCAAGCAGGTTTTTTCCATTCTTCAGGTTTCTTCCATATTGTTTCCATTTACCTATCACAATTTCCAAAAGTTTTGATTTTAATAAGCCTTAAATGAGAGTAATTTATTGCAGAATCTGATGGTAAATTCCCAGATTTTGTGCTTTTCGTGCTGCAAACACAAATCTGTGGACGCACAGTGCTCTCAGTGACCGTGCCCATACAAGAGGGACCTGGACAGCTCTCAGTCCTTCCAGATCATTCAGGTCAGCTCAGGTCAGTTTTAAGTGCAACACGTCTTTGAAGTTAACTCAGTATACTCTACAGTGCACTTATGCACACCACAGATAAGTAGTTCCTGGTGGAAAAAAGTAGTTTTAAAAGCAAGAAAGAAAGCTGAAAATATGACATCAATAAACCATGACCTATCTGGGATACTTTCAGCCAAATAAACATGTTTCATTCTCTACAATGTGACTGTGTATATCTCCACAGTTTTTGCATGTTTTCAGCCAACATCCTCTATTTTTGTGTGTGGTATGGTAATCCAGATATCTGATATTTCCCATATTGTCCAACAGAGAATCTGTTTCTTTTTGCACATACCATGGAAATGTTATTTTCATTGTTTAATTCCCATGTCTCCTGGTTTCCATCTCCTTCTGCTCCTTAAATGTAAGTTAGCATCTTACCTAGATTCCCAAAGCTCCTGTTAAATGATTGATTTCATGAAGTGGCACAGAGAGCAATAATGTAATCCAGAGGATAGAGAAACAAGAAAGAACTTCAGACTGGTCTCAGCTATACAAGAAGACAAAAAGGAAAATATGTTGAATTTCAAAGCATTCATATCTATCATTCCTCAGGCCAGGTTTCCAAAGAGCAGGGAACTTAATGCATTTCAAAACAACTGGCTGCCGGTGTGGCTGCCCACTGTTCTTCCTGCTCCCCCACACATGTCAAACACAAACTGCTCTTTAAGTTTTTTTGATATTACACATCTAGAATGTTTTTGTTATTAGTTACAGCATGTGTAGCAGCCCTAAGCTTTATAAGAAACATTAATTATGATTAATAATTGCAGAAAAGAGATGAGTGAAATAATAACGTGCACCAAGGAGAGGATTGGCTCCACTTAATTTTGATCATGAAATTGAGATTTATGAAATGAATAAGTATAATTTTTGTGGAGTCAGCTAAAAAAGTTAATCTTTATTTTACTCTGAAGGTACATCTAAGAAAAGGAAAAAAAAAGAAAAGGCATGTTCTCACTTGACGTTAACTCCCCTGCAATGAGATTCAAGGGGTAAAAAAGGCTTAATCACTGAGAAAGTAAAGCTTTAAAGAATTCAGTTACGTATGCATTATTCACAGAAACAGTGATTTCATAAGCAACCAGATAATTAGGGAGTTCAACAAAAACTCAGCAGGGACCTTTAACAGAGTCAAAGATTGGATTTCTAAAAAGGTTCTGAGTCACAACTTCCTGAGCTGCTTTCTTCATGGCAAAGAAAGGGAAAGAGAGAGGGTGAGGGAGAGACTGGTACGGGAATGCAATAAGAAAGGGAGCAAGGGAGGAATAAAAACATGTAAAAAGCAAAATTTCCTTACTGAAATATTTTTATTATGGAAATTTTTTAAAAACTATCTTAATAGGAGACTAATGGTGATGTTCTGCAGCTTTAGTTGTACAGCAGACTGAAATAGAAAATTAAATATTTCAGAAATTTAAATTATTGACTAGTGTTGCAGTGGGGTGGCTGCAACCTTTCCCTGGGAGACAGCCTTGGCCCGTGGAAGAATCAAGGAGACGATATTTGATAGATGTTTTCAGATTTTATTCCCCCTGGCCGCACATGGCCGGAGCCCAGCAGGGACTCCGACAGCGACTGCCCCCAGAACAGGTCTGGAACAAACCCCCCCGGGGTCCCGTGAACACTCCCTTAAGTACAGGATTCCCGCGGGCTACATTCAAACTGACCAATGGGGGACTGGATTTGGGGTACACCTGACCAGGGAACAGGGACAGAGAAACCCCGTGCCCCAAGCATCCACTCATGCCCATCACCCCCCACGGGGGTCACCTCTTCAGACTAGTTTCTTGGAAACAATTTAAACTTTAAAAAGAAAATCAAAAGAAAAAAAAACACTCATCTTTCTACATTTGCATGATATTTTTCTTTTTCTCAAGCAATATATACCAGAAAGAAACTCATTCCAAGGGATATCATCCTTTCATTTCTTCTTGCTCTGATAATAGAAACAATAGCAGTCTGTGATTCAAGATTGCAAATTGTGACTGAAAATGTCAGGGTTGAGGGTTTGTAGCTACTCTTTCTGGAGTTTTCAGGTTATTGGTGGTGTGTGTACTTTGAATTTTAAGGACTGCAGTGTAATAGTCCTCTCCTCCCTGGAGATAACTCTAAAGTAATTGGAGTTGCTGCATGTGACCTGATGTTACTAACACCAGCTAGAGGAATGGAGCTCTGCGTAGAGATTAGACCACCGAAAGTACAAATGAGATAGAAGAATCAAATAACTATGAGAAAGGAAACAGGTGAGCAAAATATGCAACAGAAAAAAAAAAAANGCATGTTCTCACTTGACGTTAACTCCCCTGCAATGAGATTCAAGGGGTAAAAAAGGCTTAATCACTGAGAAAGTAAAGCTTTAAAGAATTCAGTTACGTATGCATTATTCACAGAAACAGTGATTTCATAAGCAACCAGATAATTAGGGAGTTCAACAAAAACTCAGCAGGGACCTTTAACAGAGTCAAAGATTGGATTTCTAAAAAGGTTCTGAGTCACAACTTCCTGAGCTGCTTTCTTCATGGCAAAGAAAGGGAAAGAGAGAGGGTGAGGGAGAGACTGGTACGGGAATGCAATAAGAAAGGGAGCAAGGGAGGAATAAAAACATGTAAAAAGCAAAATTTCCTTACTGAAATATTTTTATTATGGAAATTTTTTAAAAACTATCTTAATAGGAGACTAATGGTGATGTTCTGCAGCTTTAGTTGTACAGCAGACTGAAATAGAAAATTAAATATTTCAGAAATTTAAATTATTGACTAGTGTTGCAGTGGGGTGGCTGCAACCTTTCCCTGGGAGACAGCCTTGGCCCGTGGAAGAATCAAGGAGACGATATTTGATAGATGTTTTCAGATTTTATTCCCCCTGGCCGCACATGGCCGGAGCCCAGCAGGGACTCTGACAGCGACCTGCCCCGTAGAACAGGTCTAGAACAAAAAAACCCCGGGGTCCCATGAACACTCCCCTAAGTACAGGATTCCCGCGGGCTACATTCAAACTGACCAATGGGGGACTGGATTTGGGGTACACCTGACCAGGGAACAGGGACAGAGAAACCCCGTGCCCCAAGCATCCACTCATGCCCATCACCCCCCACGGGGGTCACCTCTTCAGACTAGTTTCTTGGAAACAATTTAAACTTTAAAAAGAAAATCAAAAGAAAAAAAAACACTCATCTTTCTACATTTGCATGATATTTTTCTTTTTCTCAAGCAATATATACCAGAAAGAAACTCATTCCAAGGGATATCATCCTTTCATTTCTTCTTGCTCTGATAATAGAAACAATAGCAGTCTGTGATTCAAGATTGCAAATTGTGACTGAAAATGTCAGGGTTGAGGGTTTGTAGCTACTCTTTCTGGAGTTTTCAGGTTATTGGTGGTGTGTGTACTTTGAATTTTAAGGACTGCAGTGTAATAGTCCTCTCCTCCCTGGAGATAACTCTAAAGTAATTGGAGTTGCTGCATGTGACCTGATGTTACTAACACCAGCTAGAGGAATGGAGCTCTGCGTAGAGATTAGACCACCGAAAGTACAAATGAGATAGAAGAATCAAATAACTATGAGAAAGGAAACAGGTGAGCAAAATATGCAACAGAAAAAAAAAAAAAGACAAAAGGTGCAGATGCCCTTTAATGGATACTCTGAAACAGCTCTTCCCTTTCAGACCTGCAGTCTCGCACAGTCTATGTAATGTGCAATACAGGATTGGGGGGGGTTGTTGTTTTATTCAATTTTTTTTTAATGTATTTTTAAATGCCTAGTTTCAATGCCTAGTATTACCATGACTGATGTGTCTTATTTTGATGGGCAGATCTAGGTATTTCCCATGAACTCCTGGATAAGACTGGGATGATTTTTTTTTAGGATATTCTGCCCATTTGCTAATTCTGCATGACTTTATTGTTCTTTTGCCAGAAGAGGTAAGCTTAACTCAGGATCCCAGCAGGAAAACCTTTAATTTTATTATTTAGGTACCTAACGCTGAAGGTAGTTGCAACTTTAGTTTTCACTGTGGGATACAGATCAAGATTAATGGGTCACTAGTTGGATAATGTTTCTGCTTTTGAGTATTGACTGTCTGTCAGATCTGTTGCTGAAGGATATTACTCTCTTATCAACATCGTTTTCCCTTTTAGAAAGCGAAAATTAGAAGCAGTTATCAGGGTAGCTAAAAATGCATCTCTAAATCCTCAGCTAGTATAAACCATGATATGAATGACTCTTCAGCATCATATACTATTAATAAAAAATATTTTAACTTCACCATATCATACTTGCATCTCACGGCTATGTGAGCCCCCTTTTTTACACAGACGCACCAGAAATGTCAAATTCCAGGGCTTCATAAGCCACGAATAACTGATGGAAAATCAGCAAGCTGTACTCAGTGGCTCTGTTTAAAACATTGTTTAATCTCTTCCAGAGTTTCACAATCCTCTTTTACTATTTAAGCATCACAGTTATTTGGTCAATTGTTAGGTCCTCAGTTTAAAAAAATGAAAGGTATTGTTCTTAAATTTATATTTCATGTAAACTCACTGAATTTTCATTACTGAAGGGATAATTTTTTGTTCAAAGAATTGTTAATGTATAACATAAATAGTATTTTTCTGTTTTATTTATAGGTTACTTGCCTATAAAATATGGAAAAAAGAAACTTATTCTCAATGTCAAGGAAATAGTGTTTTGAAGATATTCCAGTCTATTTCCGGATGAGAAATATACCTATCACATTGCATCCATTCTCACGGAGTAAGATATTTTTGCAGAAAAAACAGAGAGTAAGAAAAAAAAGTCAGGAATCTTAAAAATAATAGACAAATAATAAACTATTAAATATACCATACAATTCCTAATACATTTCTAGATTGCCATGGGGAATTAGCAGGAAGCGGTTTCAGTAGAACACTTTGTTCAGGCCAGTGTTATTATATTAATGACAGAGGAAATGAAAGCAACTCTCATGCACCAGATCACTTGTAGGAAGTGTGTGGAGCCTTGTCTAGGGATAGGATAACCTTCTTCCACTGCTAAAGGTTTATGAGCATCAAATGGAGCCGCTGCAGGAAGACTGAAGACAAAAGGTACTTTGTCATGAAATGGACTCCTCACAAGACAAATCTATGATTCAGCACAATGGGAACAAATGGCCACATGAAGTGCCTCTTCAGAGAAGTGCTCTAAATCCACCAGAGAAAAGATTTCTTCCAGAGTTTCATGTATGCCGTCAAATTCCCTGCCTACCATGTCACTGTTCATACTAGGACAAGTCTCTTTCCCTGATGCTTTTGTGAATGGGAAAAAAACTTTCCATGAATCTGTCTTTAAAGTCACGCCATTCATTCAAGAAAATAAACAAATAAACAAAAACATATTTAAATTTTAAAAGGACAAAACATTTCCTTTATTACTGTTGTTGTTATTAAACCTTTTTTTTTTTTTCCTCCTGAGAAATATTTCATTTTCTGGAATATTTCTTTATATTGTCAAAAATGTATTAATTTTAGTGAATTCAGTTACCTTTTGAGACACTATAAGGTATTCAAACCATGAATATGGGAAAAATTGTCAGTGGCTGAGATCCAGTCCTTCTTCTTTGGGTAGGTCCAGAGAAGAAAAGCAGGAAAACTGTGGTTGTCAGAATTAAAGGAACAGAATTAAGTTTCAGTGCTCTAGACCTTGTTAATTTGTGCCAACATTTAACTAATATGCCACTCATGGGAGGAGTAAATGTAAACTGATTATAGATCTGTTTGAGACATAAACCTGGCATAGTTCATAATGACCTTAAAGTGACTGCAAATATTCTACTATTTTAGGTGAAATATGGATGACTTCACTGCCTAAGGGTTTGGAAAACCTGTTAAAAGTCGGTGACATCCCAGAAATGACATTTCTCACTTCCAGAGATCATGAAAAACAGATATATCTTGCTCTTAAAGGAAGAGCAGTATAAAAGTGACACTGCCTAAACTTCTGAGTATCTGTCAACTTACTGCTCCTTTGAATGACTGGCATGACACTAATTAGCCAAAAGAAGTACATGATTCATTAAAAGACAGTGTACATTAAAGAATGGCAAGATTTGAAATCAGAAAATAAACTGCTACAGAAAATTTCAAATATTCTGGTCCTGAATGCATTCCTTTTTCTTGTCTCAAGCGTTCTTTTTTCTTCTCTTAGCCAGCAGATTTTTTTCTTTCCTCCCCAAAACCAGATTGTATCGAACAGTGGAGGATCTATTAATCACACACATTTGCTACCTACTCCATTCCTACCTACTCTTCCTCTATGTTTTGAAAGATGCACATGCATATTGAAAAAGCTTTCTATGATATATGGAGAGATCTATATGGGAGAGCTACACATTTTGCAGAACAAAAAACTGCTGGGTTAGTGTTACAGGTGATTCTTCTGGCAAAGACTTGGCTTAAAAATCAGCTGTTTTGTAAGTCTGTAACCCTTTGTCCTTTCTGGTTCACATCAGATATTTATGTGTCTAACTTTTTTGAAGACTGATTCATTTAAGTTGGTGCGGACTGCTTTTTATTTCAGTTCCTACTTTTAATCTTTCTTCCAATGCAGGATGTGGAGCCATAGTTGAAACTCTAGAAAAACCTTAGTCTGGTAGTTGGTTTATCACTTCTTCCTTGTGCTTTGTTTAGTGCTTTTCCAAGTGGCTTGTGGCTGTGCTACCTAGGAATTCATCACACATTAAATCTAAGTGAACAAAACCAAACTCAGTGTTTTGACAGAAAATAGAAGCATACTCAGGAATAGCTGAAGTGCAGTAGCTGCAGGCCTTAACTGTCTTTGTTCCTTTTATTTACTGTTTTTGATGAAAAAGTAGTATTCACAAAAGTGTTGTGTTCCTACCTGTTCAAGATAATCATGACCATCTTTCCAATGTCATTGTCCAAAACTGTTATTGAGGTCCAGGTTAGCACATTATTTCCTCACAGCATTATGAACACGAATAACTATATCTGATATTATAAAAATCTGAATGATAGATTCAAATAATGTCTCACAATAAAAGATAATTGCAGTCTAATGTCAATCTATGTAAAGCTCAGAATGCCTTCAGGCTATTTTTTATTTCCAGCTATAATCAAGGAGCATTTTCATTCCTCTATTATTTTCCATGAAAGCTAATGATTTTTCATAATTGATAAATGTGTGATGCTAACAGCCACCTAAAGAATTTATGCCTATTCTTGGACTAAGGTAAAAAGCTCTTTTCCATTTCAATCACCCAGCTCAAAACAAGGTATAGCTGGCATGAACCTTTCAAACATTTTTATTTATCCTGTGTCATCCATAGGTTCTACTATGCAAAATATTAACACTGATAAAAAAGTTCAGTTTCCAGCATGATTTTTTAGTAAAAATGAAAAGAAGAAATTTATTTAACTACTAATCATTTTCTCAAGTGTCCTTTTTCATTTTTTCCTTCCTTCCTTCCTT
>VYZQ01037244.1:0-37414 GCA_013400655.1 Mystacornis crossleyi
CTCCAGCGAGCGGGCGCGGCGCAGCGTCCCCAGCAGCGAGGCCGAGAGCTGCCGCAGGGCCGCGGGGGGCAGCTCGGGGCCCAGCACGCACAGGTACCCCAGCGCCAGGGCCAACAGGCCCACGCACACCGACCGCTGCCACATCGCGCCGGGCGCGCTCCGCTGCTCCTCCTCCTCCTCCTCCCCCGCCGCCGCGGCTGAGGCGGGGCGCCGCTGGCGGGGGCCTCCTTACGCCGCCTCCGTAGCGCCCCGCCTCCGCCGGCCGCCGGATGGCGTAAACCGCTTCGGGAATCGCGGCGCGCCGCGCCTCCTGCGCAACCGGCGTGCGGCCCGGCCGTGCTGTTGCGCCACCTGCGTAACTGGGTACGCGAATAGCGCTCCCCCTGCGCAACCCGTGTGTGGCCTGGCCATGTTGCTGCGCCATCTGCGTAACTCGGTAGGAGAATGGCGTTCCTTCTGCGCAATTTGCGTGCGACCCGGCGGTGCGGCTGCTCCACTTGCGTATCTCTGTACGAGAATAGGGTAGGCGGCGTGGGGCGGTGCGTCGTGAGGGGATATGGCGGTGCTGCGGTTCCGTCCCGGCACCGCCGGGCCGAGGTCTCCGGGAACAGGTCGGGCCGGGCCGAGGCAGCCGGGCCCTCGGGAGCGGGGAGCCGGGCGAGGAGCCCGCGGTGAGCACTGCCCTGGTGCCGGGGCCTTCAGCAGCGCTGAGCTGATGCCTGGCTTGGCATGTACCTGGTGCTGCTGCTCCATCCCCTCCCCTGGGTTCCTCCTCACTGTGCCGTTATTTCTTTGTTTCCCAACACCGGTGTGCGTCTGTGTTGTGTTTCCACTCTGCCCCAACAGCGCAGTGCCTATGGTCCCACAGCTCCTCTGCCCTGCCTCACACCAAAGTTTCTCTAAAGGCTCACATCCAGCAATTCAGTCACTGTCCAAAGCTAATAACCAACCCTAGTAGGGTTGGTTATTCTTTCTTTTTTGTGGAAAAGTTCCTGGTCTCGCCCTCTTCCGTGCCATTCCCAGGGTGAGGTGTCTTCATCAGACCTGTCCCCACCCCTGAGGCATCCTGTGCTGGGAGCAGCGCTGGGAACGCCCTTTGCTGCCTGGTGCATCCAGTACAGAGGTGCGGTAGTGAGCAAGAAGGGTGTTTCCTTTTTTGATGAAAGGGAGTTTTTCCTGGCTTCTTTAGAAGTCACAGCAACGTTCACTCAGAGACTTCTGACAAAATGTGCAAGAGTTTGACAACTATGTGCCACAGCGCGTTGGCTGAGGCAGCCGATAATTTTCTTACTCAGTTCTGTGGTTTGAGTGATTGTCATCTCAGACGCTGACAAAGTAAGCAGTAAAGGAGATAAAGTAGTGGAAGACTTTTTTGTAGATTTTTCTTTCTTTTTAGGATGGTATTTAGTCAGCAGCCATTGTCATGAATTCATGATTGGCCCTCAGGGCTCACTGGCTGCCCATCAGGTTCCCCTTCTTACTAAGCACTGCCATAAAGGACTTCCTCGTTTATTTATGTATTCTCTTCCTCTGAAGGTATTCCTCAGAGCTTTGAGGGTGCAAAGGTGGGCAGGACAGGTGGATGATGGAAGCTGGAATTGCTGGTGAAGGAGAGAGTGAGAAAAAACCCTCCTCACCTGACAGCTGATGGTGACCAGGGGCACCGACTGGGTTTGTGAGCCTAAAGCATTATGATAATGTGATGATCTTTAAGAACAGAATCCTGCAAACAAACTAGAGGCCTTTCTGCCCTCCCTATTCTTCAACAGATCCTTCAAACAGTTCTTTATGCTCAAATACCTTCCTGCTGTAGCACCCCTTCACAGACCGATCATCTTCTCCTCTCAGACCCTGTTCAGCCCATCAGAGCTGCTCTGTTAATGTGTAACCCCCCTTTTCCTTTGCTCAGGTGGTCTTTGGGTTTTGTCAGTAGCTTTTTCATTTGAACAAATTTAATCATTTCCCCTTCAGTGCTTTTCTGGATGATGTTTGATCTATCTGTGATTACGAAATCTCACTGGTTTCACATTCCCTGAGGTACAGGCCTTCGAGGCTCTCATGGTTACAAACAGCCCTCCAGCCCAGGCAGGCAGAGAAAACAGAGTAAATACCTGCCCAAAAACCCTGCAGCAATTAGGATTTCACCTGTGGGACCAGGGGCATTTATAGTCTTGTCACAGAACATCATAATTAGATGTGCTCACAGGGCAGCCTCAACCCAGAGCGCTGTCAGCGCTCAGGGACCCCGTAATTAGTCCCATGTCAGGGTGTGGCTGTGGGCAGCAATCTGACACAGCAATACTTTGGAGAATTAAGGCACAATTTCACTCTGGGGTGATTAGTTTGTCAGCTGATGCTGATGCAGTTGTTGCCCTGAAGACTAAAGTTGGGTTTTTTTCTACAGCAGGTGCAGTTTCCACATCAATGCAATCGAAGCTGCTGAGGAGGAACTACCTCAGTTTGATTTTTGTAAACTGCTGGTGTTCAGCCTCTGTGGACAATTCTGTCAGTGCACTTGAACAAGGCTGCAAAGATAATTGTAAGATTCATTTTACAATCTGCCAACAAAAATAAGAGGTTTATAAAAAGACAAGTTCTCTCAGAGAACCTGCTCAGTTAAAGAGCTAAACACCCATTTCTTGGCCAGCATTTATTTTTTAAGCCAATGGAGATCTAGATTTGCCTCAAACAGCAAAATCTGAAGTGAACTAACTGTCAGCTGAGAACTGAAGTCCAGCTCTTCATTACCTGCCCTTGAGCCACCCCATTAACTCCAGTTAGAGGTAACAGACAGGGACACAGGGCTGTTGGATTCATAGGAGCTAACTAAGACCGAATAGAAAGTATTAATTAAATACCTGTTTAGTTATGGAAATAGCAAGCTGATTGCTTCTGGGTTGCTGCTATGTGTCATTTCAAAGAGTTGAAACTGATCTCAATGAGTTTTCACTGCGATACTTTTATTAAAAGCATGGGAAGAGAAGGGTAGGAGTTAAGAGATTTTTTTAGAATGGAAAGAGTTAAAATTTAATGTCAGCAGTTTTCCTTAATTTCTTTTCCCAGGTGTTATGAAGTCCTTGTATAAGAAATCTTCTTCTTGACAGTTTTTTTGTATAAGCTGCTTGGGACTTGAAGGGGGGTGGTAAAGGGACAGTGGTTTTAATCAGTGTTTAGTGACTGGAAATGGAACTTGTTCCCTTTAGGAAAAAAAAGAGAAAAGGTGGGAAAAAATGAGAAAAGGTGGAAAAACCCCCTTTTTCTGCAGGAAGCAGACAAAGGATGTGGTTTATGCTTGTTTGAAGATTAGCTATGGAGAGTTGCACATGTGGCACCTGTTCTCAGGCCATGCAGAGCTGACAGACCTGTATGTATGATCTTTTGACCTCATTACATTTGCTTTTCAGACCATGGGCTTGGTTTGGAGAAAGGAGGGTTTGCCAGACCCTCATTAGGCAGGAGGCAAGAGAGAAGGGAATGAGGGTGGGCAAGGGGAGAAAACAGCAGGGAGGGGTGAAAGCCAAAGCTTCTAGTTGCCAAAGGAGCTCTGGAAACCTGTTTTTCTTTCTCTGAACTCACAAGCTTAAAGCAATTGTCTTTACTCCTTATTAAGTTGAATTTCCATATTCAAATGAGCTCATTCTCTTTGACCTACTTTGGCCAGTTGAACTCTAGCCCAGTGCACAATGCAGGGAGGGGAGGAGCCTTCCCAAAGTATGAATTCCTTTATTGTTGTTAGAATCGGTCATGTGTGTCTGCAGTGCCTGGGATGGAATCTCTGGCACTAATTAATTAATTAATTAATTAATTAATTAATTAATTAATTAATTAGCTCTCTGGAGCTAATGAACACTGGGCAGGACCCAGGGCACGATTCGGATGGCAGGTCCTTACAACCCTCTTAGCTCCTGTCCTGTCCAGCACTCCCAGTGTATTGTCCCTTACCTCTGCCTTCCCCAGGCACTCTGGAGTCAGTTACTCTAGTTTTGTGTGTCCAGCTCACTCATCTGTGTGTCATCATACCTTGCTGTCAGACTGCCTTTGCTCACAGGGCTTATGTAATCCAAGCTGGGCACTCTTTCCAGAACCACACATCACTCCAAGTACATGGAATCAGTGCCTACCCGTGACATTCCATGCGAGCCAACGGCAGAACATGGTGGGTCGTTGCTGCTGGTGTGGCTTCACTGGGGGAGGAGAAGAAACAAATTAAAGGTAGGCTTTTTGGATGTATCCTAATAAAGGCCTGGAAAATTCAGACAGTTTCTGCTGAGCCATGCAGATGAGCAGAGGAGCTCTAATTAAAATACAGATTCTGTGTTGTTCTCAGAAACTGGGCAACATTCCTCATTTGAGCTCTGCCAGCAGATCTCAGTCCTGGACTTCAGCACCCACTGCTGCTCTGCTCTGTGAGACACCCACTCAGCTTGGCCAGCACAGCTCAATCTCAATCTGAAACATCTCATTCTGTTACAATTCTGGGCCCTTTTCGAGCAGAAAATGCCATCTCTCTACTAAATTGTGCCAAATTGCTTAGTTTTGGCTGCAGAACTTATTCTCACTTGTCACCTAATGGGATACCTGGGGACTTCTATCTACACTGTCAGCAACAGAGGAAGTATTATGTGCATTCCCAGCCCCCTGCTAAGCCCCTGATTATATAGTGATGTGTTAATAACAAACACTCTTTCATGTCTTGGCAGTTGCAAACCTCTCCTCAGTAGTGCAGCGCTTCAGAAGGAGAATCACATGGGAAATATGCAAGTCCCAGTTTTAAATAATTAGTATCAGCTTCTCTGGCAACTGTGTTCCCAGAATGAGAGTTGGAAAGAGCCTGAAGCTGCCAGATGCCAGTCGTGTAGATATTCTGCAGAATCTGAACCACATTGGAGAGATTTGCTGTTGTAGAAGTGTTTCTGCTCAGAGGATCTCTCTTCCTCCCTCCTAGGTTAGGAATCTGCTTTCCTTAGAGACCTTTCCACCTCCCAGTTTTTGAGAGCTCAACAGTGGGAGGTAGAACTGTTTCTGTCTTGCCTGAGACACCAGGCCTGGAGCTGGCATCATCCATGTCCATTTCTTTCAATTGGAGCCAAATTACTGGATTTTTAAGTGCTGGTTGCTCACACCCTATGGTAACTAACCTGGCTTCCAGAAAATCCACAGGAACTGGAGCAGGCGTGAGCCACCACCTGTGCTGGTGAACACCCCAAGCAATCAGAGGTGGTGGCAGTGACTGCTGAGCTGCTTGTTTCTGGAGCAAATGGTTCAGATCAATAGAGGTGGAACAACTAAAATTTGTGGGAAGAAGACAGGTTAGGAATTATCCTTAGGAAGTGAGGAACTTTGGTAGGAAGGTGTTCTGACTGCATTTCCAGTCTGGCTCCTGTGAGACTCCAGCTGCAACATGATCAGGTGCTGAGAGGTGCTGCTAAACCCCTGTTTATCTGTAGGGTGTGGCCCTGTAAACCTGAGTGTGATTAAATGTGTTAGAGGTGTGTTGCATGCTGTTTGGAAGAAAGGATGGGTATATGTGGGCAGAAAAATGCTTGAAGTGTTTTCATGTATTCTCAACTTGGCAAGGTAGAAGATGGATGACAGATGCTCAATCTTATCTCTGGGAAGGAACTCTGAAATCCAAACTCAAATTATTCTGTAGACCCCCCCCATCCATCCGATTTGCATACACATTGGTGAGTGTTCTGTGGGTTGTATCTCACTGTAAATACTTTGGATTCCATATTATAGTTGTTATAATTTATGTTCACGTCATTTCAGCACTAACAGCAGTGCCAGCGTTGTTGGGAGTGAATGTGCCTTGGAATGTTTCGTGCCTACTGAACCTGACCTAATTCTTGTGATACAAAGAGCATTGCTTAAACCTCCTCATTACCTCAAACTAACAAACTGGTGTAGTACAACCCCACCAGCAAAATTACATGCCCAAAGGGCAACCTTTATTTCCGTTACTGTTGTAGAAAACTCCCAAAAGCTGGATCCTTGAGAAGCCTTTGATTTGCAGCCTTTAAGGCTGGAGTTGAAGCCCTTGCCCTGGCAGGGGACTATGGAAGAAGGATTTAGACAGGCCCGGAGAGGTGAGAATAGAGAAGCAAAGTGTTTGCTGTGCTGTAGGGTCTGTCAGCTGGCAGAGCTGTGTGGGGGGGCTTCTGAGGGCACTTTGGAAGGGACAGGACAGCCTCAGGTCAGATTTCCATGAGCAGGGGAGAGGGAAAAGGCTTTATGTCTGGCTGAGAGCCCACAGTTTTACCAGCAAAAACGCACTGGAGCTATCAGCGTGAACATAACCTGTTCCTGTTCCTCCATTAGTGTGTGTGCCATGCATGTCTGGAATAGCCAGTCTGGGTCATGGGCATGCAGGTGTGTGTCCATGGGGAGTGGTTCTCTCCCACTGGCTCAGCTGCCATTTTGCCACTCCAGTCACCCACAACACTGTGGGAGAATTACTTTGGGTGGGGACAGCGTGAGGTGATGTCAGCTGCTCATCCTTGGGCATCCTGCCTTACAGATCATGTTGCTTCCCACAGAGCAGCACCAGGGCCACCTCTGCTCCACCCTCCTGATCCCTGTCTCTTGCTTAGCACCTTCCAGGCTCTGCTACAGCTCCGAGAGCCGCAGAATGTGCAGTCAGGTGCACAGTCCTGCTCTCTAGGGGGTGGCTGATCCGGATAGGATGTGCCTTATGCAATATTGCAAGCTAGGCGTATTTTAACATGCCAGCTGAAGCCCTGAATCAGGCTTTGCAGTGAATGTGTGTATTGGTCTTCTGAGAGGCAGTTGTTTGAGAATGTCACCGCTGAGACTGCCAAACCTATTTGTGTATTTCATAGTTCTTACTGTAAACTGCTCACACGCCCCCTGGGTTGTGCATTAACAGACACAGCTCATAAATAGCCATGCCTGGAAAAGCTGTTGGCTTCTAGATCTCTCCACAGAGGTTTGGGCCATGGAATTTGCTGTGACAAAGGTGCCCCTGCTATTTTTCTTTTGTGTGAATACAGGAAGCATAGGACACGGAGTGCTTGGTGTTAAATGAGACCAGAGGTAGTGATTGTGGTTGCACATGGAGCCAGATTTGTCTAAGTTGGTGAAAGAGGTCTCTAACCTGTTCCATAAAGAGATTACAATCAGAGACATAGAAACGTGATTGAGCCAAGTGATGCACAGTCAGAACACCCAGAATATGCTTGTAAAATAAAGAGGGGGTGGAGAAGCAAAGGGGTGCTAAAACTGGTTGTGTGGGGAAGGACTTGAATAAGATTTCAAAGAAAGTATCTTACAATCTTGAAATAAAGCTGTAAGACACTTGAAAACCACAGAAATCCAGAACACAATAGGTCCTTTTGTAAGTATTTGAGGTCTGTTTTTTCTTATGTGAGTGTGTATAGATATTGCTGAGGCTTTGTGAGCACGAAATTCCTTTTTTCTTTGTAGTTCTGTGGCACTTCTAAAGTCTTGTGAGGATGTCTTGCCTCTAGGCTGGGCATCACACATGACAAGGAGAAATACTAACCAAAAGAGATCAAAGGGAAACCCAGGTAGATTCCCAGGGAAATTTCTGGGTGATCAACCAGCTCAGGCTCCAGAGACTGTGTTTTGTAAGTCTGCATGTGATTTACTCTGTCTCCATTCTGTGAGCTCAGACTGTGCTTTGTTACTGCTGCACAGCTACTAGTGCTGCTTCCCTGCAGCGTCCTCAGGCTGTTTGGAGTGAGGGGGTGCTTGATCTCCCTGCCTCGGAGCACTGCACATTTTGTGTAGAAAAGGCTGGTGGGCACTGATGGACCACGGCCTTGTGCTCTGGAAGACAAGGGGCTAAAGAGAAGAGAGAAGGCACTGAAAGCCCCTCCATGGTGGACATACTGAGAAAGACTCTTCCTCCTTCATCTTCACAAAAGTACAGAAGGAAACAAGCTGATGCTTCTTTACTTCTGCTGCGCTCTGGGAGAGAGTTCTGGATTTCAGAAAGGACTGTTGTGACATTTCCCTTCTCAGAAGACGCCAAGACAGACTGTCACTTTATTCCTTCCCCTTTTCCTCTAGCTGAAACATCCCACTGCAGAAGACCTCAGCAGTGAGTGACTGCTCCATCTGCTGTCTGGAGGAGGTCATTCATCTCCAAAGGAACAACAGACTTTCAGTGACTTCCCCCTGAGGAATCAAGTGCTGACGGAACACTCTCCTTAGCCAAACTTGGACTTACAAGGACAGTTTTAGTTGCTCGTTAAGCTCAAAAACTGTGTAGTATAAAAAATAATCAGGAAAGAATAATCTGTTGATATCGACCAGCTTCTGTACAAGGAAGAGCTGACTAAAAAGGAATCCTTCAGCTCCAGAGCATTGCTGTAGAGGGCTGTGAATTCCCTTCATATCTAGAGGGTGAGCAGGGAGGGATGGCCCTCCCTTTCCCAGGTATCTCACTGTTCCAGAGGTGGGACAGTGGCCCGTGGGAGTCTGCACATGCTGTGACTGTCTTGTGTCCTGCTCTGGAGGGGAGAGGTTACTGAGCTTGATTTTCACTTCCAGTGGAGTGCTGAGGTGCCAAATGCGGAGGTGTGTGAGGAAGCCTTTCCCAAACAAAGTTCCCTTACAGGAAAAGAGCTGATAATCTTTGGAGACTGCTACCGATTTAGCACTTAGCTGGCAGTTGAAGGTGAGAAAGACAGGTCTGGGCAGCTGCACAGGACACGGGGCTGGGAAAGGGCACAGCTATACCCTGCGCACCTGATGAGCAGGCTTTGAGATTATCCAAGGAACTGTGCTACCAGATGAGAACCAGGAGCCTGTGGACAGCTGTGTTTTCAGCCTGCTCCTGTCTCTATCGAGACACGGGTGCTGAGATGGTTCTCACCGCTGGGCTCTTGAGCTTTCAGCTGGGCACCCATCCAGCCATCCATCACTCCTTGGATCTGGTCCATGGGAAACCAAATGTGATCTGAGGGTTGCCACTGCAGTGGAGATGTCAAACAGACACCTGGCATTTAATACAAACTGAGGGAAATTGGGACTGAAAATAGAACTAGGCAGTGCCTTGAGTGCTTTGAGTCTGTGCTGGGGCTTTTGCCTGGGGACATGGTCCTGTGGATCAGCTCAAGGTGGAACCAGCTGTTTGGGTGTAACTATGGAAAAACTGATGTGGGGCAGCTCAGAACCTCAGGTGAGTTGGAAGGCAATGCAGGGATTTTCTTTTTCCCCCAGGATTTGATCACACGAGGAACAATGGAGTGAGCGCTTCCACACTTTGTGGTACAGCTGACAGATAGTGCAGGGGAGGCGAGACTGGCTTTGTTTTCAGCTGTGAAACCCAGGAAGGGATATGTTCTTTGTGAATTAATTAATCTGGAGAAAAGGCAGTTTAACTATTTGACAAAAGATTCATTTCCACCCACTTCCCAGCTGGCAGCTTAGCCATGGACTGTCAGATTTCCATCAGCCTCCAACATTCCCACTGAAATAGCAAATTTTGCTTGGCAGGGCAGAGAGTAACAGTTGTGAGCCCTATGCTGCTCATGGGTAACTCAAGGGAGATAGGACAAGGTTCTGCCCTGCTCCAGGCAGGGCTGGTTGGTGCTGCATGGCCCGTTCGGCAGATGCCATGAGCAGGAGCTGAACTCAGATCCCTCTGAGCAGGGATTTTGGTTTCCTAGGCTAGCAGATTTTAGGGATTCTGCTCTTGACCTTGTTGTGAAATGGGGGGAGTGACATCATCCTTCACCCCAAGGGAAGGATTTTCCACGTGGGTTATTCAGTGTCTCAGCAGCACAGCAAGCAGGGAGGAGTGGGAGTCAGTGCAGTGCCCAGTGACATTCTCAGACAGGCACAGAGACATCTTCCAAGACAGAAGCTGAGGACAATGATAATCACAAAGCCATCAGTCTGCTAACAAGAGCTAGGGGAGTGAACCTCAGATGAAATCCTAGTTTGTAATAGCACACAGCAGATACCTGCTGAATTCCTGACGTTGGGATGTGGCCCAGGAAAGGTGTGTACTGCCAGTTCAGAGGCTGTTGGGATGTAAAAATGCCAGATTCCTTCCAAATATTTGAAAGCCTTGAGTCAGCCCTACCAAAGAGACAACTGTTTGGGAAACATTTACATCCACGTGACACACCCACAGCAGATCTTATCCCTCAGTGATAGAGATGACCGTGTCACCTGTTGCCAGTAAATGGAGTGGCAGCAGAGCAGTGGCTTTCCTGTGCATGTCACTGCTATCAACAGAGCAAAGATGTCTCTAAATAGCACAGGAATGTTTAGCAATTGTGGTCTCATGTGAAATAAGTTCAAGCTGTATTTCAAGGACAGAAGGTCTTCTAAGAAAGAAGAGCTCAAATCCCCAAGGAGCAGTTGGAAAATGCCATTGTGAGTGCCCCCCAAACACCTTCAGCACATTCTGCTGAAGTGACACGCTGCAGCTTGTGTCTGTGTGACAAGGAAAGGATACGAGGGTACAGAGCTGGGACCCTGTGCAACCTCACACATCATAAATACCACAAGGTAGTGGCAAAACGAGATCTTTATTCTGCATAAGAGAAAACGCAGAAAAAGAGGGCGTCAGCCAAATTTTGGTGGTTAGCAGGAATCTGAGAACAAATTGTGCAAGACACATTTACAGTTGCGAATATTTGCTGCTCTGTCAAGATGGAGGGCTCCTGAGAAGTCTTAGTCCTTGCAGAGATTTAATAATAAGTTATTATTAATATTTAATAATAAATAAGCTACTGCAGCCCCTGGAAAGGCAGACCTGGGAGTTGCACAGTGGGAGACTCAGATGAGGTGTTTCTGGGAAGGTTGGAAGGACAAAGCAAGGAGAAGAATCTGCATATCTCAGACAAGACTGACCTAAGCCCAGTGAATCTATATCTGTTCATCCCTCAGCTGCCTAAAAGCAGAAAATGCTTTTTAAAGATTCCTTTTGTCAGTTCTGGCGTTTTGATTTTCATCTGCAATGTCACCCTGGAGGCATAAACTACAAACTGCAGTCCCTGCAAAGCTCTGCAAGTGTCCTCACATAACTGGGATTCACTTCTTTGCTGGAGTAACAGGCGATGCGAGCTCGGGAGGGAGCTGTGGGCAGTGTGGTGAGAGAGGTGGGTTTGGAACCTGCCCAGGTCAAAGTGAGTGAGGAGGTGTGAGCACTGGCAGGGCTTCAGCCAGGAGAACTCTGTCAGGACAGTGTCACTGTCACCCTCCTGAGGTTAATGCCATGGTGGTGCCAGTCCACTGTCACCGTCCTGAGGCTAATGCCATGGTGGTGCCAGTCCAGTAGCTGGGGTGACCACGAATAGAGTGGCGACAGAGTGAACAGAGGGGAATCTCTGGGGCTGCCAGAGCTGAACATGGCACCCTGGCACAATGTTTGATGCCAGGATGAGTGTATATGGTCAGTGATGGAGTCAGCGGCAGGGGGACCTTGCCCATATCTGTTCTGGATTCGATCTCTTCCTTACCCAGAGCACCAAAAGGGGCATTTCCTCACTTTGGTGTCTGCATACCCTGAAGTTGGTGCTCTCAATGTTACCACAGCCAGCAGTGGTGGAAGACCCAACACAAAGCAAAGAAGTGCTAAGAAAAATCAAATCCTCTATCACCAGCACACAAAAGAGCACATGGAATTACCACCAGGAGGTCCTGCCAGTGTTACACTGCTCTTTGCGGATACGTGGGACCCAGCAGAATCCATTGAGCAGGTCAATTCTTGCTCATATTTTTCACTGAGACCAAAAATACACACATTCACTGCAGGTGTAGGACAAAGGAGACTTGGAGGACAGGGATATGTGCAGGGATGTGCTCAGCAGCAGCAGGAGGAACACAGACTTGCTGCCTGCCGTGGAGCACGGAGCAGAGTCCCAGCCCTGTTACAACCCCATGTGAGCCACCCTCCTGTCACCACAGGGCTGCTTGCATTCACCCCATCTGAACTTACACACAGGAGTTTTCACCATGGCACCAAAAGAAGGAACAACCTTCCCAAGCCTGGAGAAAATCCCTTTGGTGCCAAACTCACTGAGGTCAGGGCAAATCAAGGCAGGTGTTGCAAAGGATGTCTTGGCTGGGTAGGTCTGTGAGGACATGTGATGTGATGTGAGAGACATGATGTTTACTTCTGCTGTCTGAGATGAATGTGGCAGGAAGGAATATTGCAAAAACTCATTTCCCAGCAGCAGGTGCTGGTGAGCTAGGGTAGGGCCTAAGGGCACACCTGGCCAGATGCTGTGAGTGCCCACACTGCGCAGAGCAGGTCTGGGACACAGCACAGTGCTGCTGCTTCTTGCTCAGAGGGAGCCCTAGGCTTCTCATTTGCTTTTGGGCCAAATGAAATGTTCTGGTCAATCGAAATCCCATTTTATTTCATTTGTCATTTATTCTGATGACTTTATTCCAGGAACTGCAATGTGGTGCTGAGTGTCCTGTGGGTGTAGCTGGGTCTGGCTCTGACACTGGTGCTTTCTGCAGTCTCTTGCACTGAGGAAGGGCAGGAGCGTTTCCAGTTTTCAAGTGTTTTCATGGCAGCCAGGAAGCCTTTTCTTCCTGAGAGTGGTGTTCCCTGGGGGAAGGCTGACTTCTTCAGCACACTGCTCTCCTGACAAGGTGGAAGCACTTAGCCAGGCCTGGCATCTCAGCCTCTTCTCTGTGTCTAATGAAGGGGCTGAAGCCCTTTCTGGATCTCCTGGGAATGGGACTTCTCATTTTCAGCCACTTGGAAAGTAAAATGGCAACTGTGGATCAGCTTTATTTATTCTGTCAATGCAATGTATCTGTATTCATGAAGTTCCTTTATTAAAATCCTTGGCTCACAGTGCTAGGAGCAGTAACTTGCCCTTTAAAATGATAATAATCCCAAGCAAACTCCCTACAGAGACAAAATTTGTCATTGGTTTGCCTTTGGCTTTGCAAATATCTCATGTTTCTCCTCCTAATGTACTGTGCTGATGGTCTGGGGTGGGGTCCAGGGCAGGCTGGTCTGCGATGTGGGCACGGAGATGCCTAGAGCACAGTGCCCAGGGCAGTGTGGGACAGGGGCAGCTGCTGAGAGAGGGTGTACAAAACCTCTCTGATGATGGTACGAGAACAGAACAGGGAGTTTTTGGCTGCTCAACACCAAAAGGTGCAGCCAGACCTCATGTGATGAGCAGAGACCATGTACAAGAGAGGGATAATGGCTTTATTCCACACTCCTCTGGCAGATGCCAAACTCAGGCCCTGGGCAAAGCCTCTGTGAACCTCACCTTTATCTGAAGTGCCCAGCGTTGCTGGAAGGCTGTAGGTAGGCGAAGACTTCTGCCTCTCCCTGCTCACCAGCATCCCTCAAGGCGCAGAGACGTCGCTGCTGCTTTGGGTGGTGCCGGGGTTAGCCCTTGGTGGGCGGTACCTGAGCGCCCGTGTGCCTGTCCGAGGGCCGGGCCCGCAGGGCAGGGCAGCCCTGGGCTGCTGCGGGTGCGGCCGCCGGGGGTGCCTCGGTGCCGCGCGAGAGGGCGCTGCGGGCCCGCGCTGCGCAGCCCGGGCTGGGCACGGGGAACCACCGGGGAACCTCCGAGCGCTGCGATCGCAGCCCTCGGCAGGGAAATGCTGCTGGAAACTTCACCCAACCCAGCCCGAAGAAGGGAGGGACAAATCCTCACTATCCGCTTGTGAATCATATTGTATTTAGTGCTGGGGTCTCCCTGCCTAGAAGGGTGTTTTAATGGATTAATGCACTTTCGAGTTCAGCTGTTGCTCACCAGAAAGGATGGTAGGGTTTGATTCATATAATCAGATATCTTTTCCCCCTTCTGGTTCTGTTTTGGTTGTGCTGCAATATATCCAGTCCTGAAGGTGGTCATTAGAAAGGGATGTTAGAAGTGGTCCAAATCTACATCAGAAAAGGTATGTCGTGTCACAGGCATCCGTTCTCTTCCCATTTCCATGGAAACATGGACTTCGGTGGTGTCAGGCAGAGCAGCCTGGCAGGATGTAGTGGACTCTCTCCAGGAGGAGCCGCTGGCAGCAGCACACAGAAATGTGCCTTGATCACTTTAGGTTTGGAAAGACCAGGTAGTCTGGGCCCTTACAGTAACAGCACTTGATAGATCGCATCAGAAACGACAGCTAGGACAAACATTTAACTCCCTACTTCCCCCTTCCCACGCTGCCCTTCTGCATCCCAGTGCCCCGTCCAGTCCCACAGAGAACACTGCACACCACAGGCTCCGGTTTTTAATTTCCTGGGGGGCACATGGGGTGGAGAGCACATCTTGTGGCGGCTGACAGGCTTTTTGTTCTGCGCCAGTCCTTTTATTAACCCCCCGCTAGATCATTCGCTGTCTGTGCTGAGCTGCCCCCGCTGCGATGGTGATGAGAGTGTTTGTAGCAGCAGGGCTGCCGGGGGGGATTACGGGGATCCTGCGGACCGGAGCGAGGGGCCGGGCACCGGGACACAGATTGCTGTCGCAGCCTCGCCTCCATCTGCCCTCGCCTCGCCCGAGACACCTCTCATGGTGCCCGCGGCGACAGCAGTTGTGTGTCTGATCCCTCTGTGGCCATCCCGCACCTCCCGTGTCCCGCTTGAGAAGGGGGTGGGGGCCGGCAGGCCGGCGGAGGGGGCCTGTTGCACATGGATAGGGATAGGATGGAGGCGACGGCAAGAGCATCATCTGCTGTCCACACCCTGTCATTCACCCAGCTCCTTTGATTAATCGTAGATCTTAGTCAAAAGCAAGTGTTTCCACTCAGTAATCTTGCCCAAAGTGTTTCCACTCAATAATTTTGTCCAATTGCCCTTCTGTATTTAGAGCCTCAATTCTGTAAAACATTTATCCCAGACATGGGAATGCACAATTTATGGGAGGAATTGAGATCTTTCTGAGCACTTACTTCCTTTTCCTTTTGGATCACGCTGCTGTTGGTGGTTGATTATTCAAACAAATTAATTTGGGATGCACACATAAATTCTAATTAGCTGCAATTATTCACTTATTTCCCCCCTGCTTCCCTCCTACATCGCCAGAAATTAAAAAAATAACACCCTAACACAGTGTGCCCTGCAATAATTAAGCCCTGGGCCAGTCCTGAACCTCTCAATTTACGATCAATACCTTCATCTGTGAGCCACAATTAATTAAACGCAATCCCACTTTCAGGGCTTTGATTCATATCGCCCCAGAACAGCTTACTGGGTATGATAATCCAGTCTGATGCTAATGCTGTCCTCAAGTGGAAGGGAGGGGCTGACTGAGATATCAACCCCCAATTTCATTAAAAGCCAGGCTATAGAAGGGCTCTCGTTGTGAGGTGAGTGATGAGTAGGTGGGACTGTGTTCTCCTGTAGAGCCCGGCTGCTTCCCGGGGGAATAACACTGCTGGAATGAGGCTGGGGCAAGGCTGTTGCTCTGGGTGGGGACGGGAAGATGAGTTAGGCCAACACGATGGTTTTGTTGTCTGTGCTGTCTGTGCGAGTGTGTTCTGTTCTACAGAAGCTTCTGTTTTTGGACAGTGGTTGCGATTCTGGAATTTGATATGTTTCTGAACAGTAATTCAATATCCAAAGACTGTTTAGAGCTTCCCGACAATGGTATGTGGTGGTCCAAGCCAGAGCTCCAGAGATACTATAACAAAGCTCTTAAAAACAGTAAAATTGTTTTATTTGAGATTCTTCTGGTGCTTTTAATAACCCTCTGTTCTACACACAGAGTAGTAAAAGCAAAGAGGGATGTAGGGCCAAGCCACATAGGGACTGGATCCAAGATTCATGGCTCCCCCCCTCTCTGCTGTCTCCCTCAGATAGGCAAGGAGGTCAGACCTAAAAGGGGTGATTTGAATCTGTTCCAGGTTTAAACCTGAGAGCCCATTCCCTTTTTGCTGATGCTGGCCGTGTGTCTCAGCCAGCATCCTCTCCTAGGATTGCAGCCTTCACATTCCTTTTTACTCTGATTCAGAGTCAGGCACTCTGTTTCCCAGATGCCTGTTCCTTGCACCTTCACCCTCAGGACTTCAAAAGCCTCAGATCCAACATCCAGGAGCCTGGGGGCAGCTCCTGTTATCCACAAAGGGCAGGCAGCTCAGCAAATCTTCAGATGATAAGAGAGAATGATTTCCAACTTCGAGCCACCTGGAATAAAGTGGAGTTGATGATGTTGCAGGGAGTCATGACCCCAGGACCGGGAACAGCAAATCTAACTACATTTGAGCTCTCCAGTAGTCTTCAGTGTCCAGTTTCATCAGTGCAACTGTCTGGGGGTTTCCAGGACATCTTCCAAGTGATAGATGTGTTTTGTTTTCTGCCCTTGTAGGACAAATGACTTCAGAGCCATAATCAAAGGGGAATAGGCAGGCACTGTAGGTCAGCTCAGGATTTGTGCTGGCTCTGTTGGAGGAGAGCCCAGTGTTTGTACAGAACAAGCAGGAGCCTGTTTCCAGGGCTGGAAATGTTACACTTGGCCATCCCAGCAAAATTTACACCTCAGTGGTACATAATGGAGGCAGGAAGGTATGGAAAACCTTCCCTTCTGCCTGTGTCCAGGGTCAGCAGGGACACCAGGGGCCCAGAACAGCGGCAGCCTTGCGTGAGGGAGCTGCCAAGCAAACCACAGCCTTCACTTGAATTTGGGAGTTCATTCCAGCTCAGAGAGGCAAGGGATGCTTCCATGCCTGCTCTCCACACAGGGCTCTGCTGTTTGAGCTGCACCAGCAAGCCTGTTGCATCCAGAAATGACTAAAGCTGGAACGTTTCCTAGGCAAATTCTGTAAGTTTGATAGGACATTCAATTAGGGAAGAGGAATGAGAGCATGGTCGCTGAGTCTGCCTCTCTGACAGACCTCACTGAGAACTCACAGTGGCTTTGCAGGGAGGAACAAACACCATGTGAAACTTGGAAAATAAATAATTAGTTGGGATTTTGCTGCCTGTTTTTTCCCAAAGCCCTGTTCCCACCTTCTGATGAGGATCAGAAAACTGTTGCTTTATTTACACTTTAAGCTTCAGCTTGTAAATAGCAACATCTCTGTGATCAGAATGATTTTAGGTACAATGAAGCCAAAAAAATGCCAATTTCTCTGCTATCCACCTAAGAAAATGGAGTGATGGGTTTGTAATAGAGCAATAAACCACAGTGCCCTTGTGGGTGCGAACTGTTAGCCTGAGGTTCCCTGCAAGACAGAGGAACAAAGGCCGCTTTTCTTTCATCAGCCACTTGAGCAGTACAGACCCCCCACCACCCTCCCTGAGTGAAAGGCTCCGCTGGTGTCTTTATTGCCAGGAGAAAATGAAAATTATATGCAAAATATAGACGAGAAAATTCGTGTCTCTGCGTTTGAGTGCTGTGCTGGGTATGACATCACTGGGAGCCAATCAGCAAGCTCCCTTTGTGTCTGGCTTTCTAATAAAAGCCACTTCATCAGAGTAATTTGCAGTAGTAATTTATTCACCTTCTAGGAACGGCACCACCTGACTCCCTGAGCAGCCAGGGAGAGTGAGCGAGCAAAGGTCCCAAGCCCCAAATGTGGCTGGATGGGCACAACTCCAGCTCTGCCTTGATAAGAGTTGCCTTCAGGTTGCAGATAGCAGAAGTGATCACTCGTGTTCATCAATTACCCCATGGCTGAGCACCCCTAAAGCTGCTCAGTGCTGCAGGTGCCTAGAGCAGGGGATGGTTCCCAGCAGGAAAAGGGGCTCTGGGGTTGGAAGTGTGGCACTGGGGCCATATACCAGGGCTCTGCAGTCCTGGGCAGGGTGGGAGGGTTACCCTTGCTCTGCAGGGGAGACAAGAGGCTGCTTTGCATGGATACAGGGAAGAATTTGGCCTTTTGAATTTAGGGTTTGTCTGGGCAGGGAAGCCTGTGCTGGAGGCACAGAGAGAAACCGAGGCACCACAGCAGTGTGTGCAGTTCAGATGCCTGGTGCTGTGCAGGGGAGGATCCAGATGCATGGGAATGTCATGGATATGGCCATGGATATGGCCATGGATATGGCCTCCGGCAGTTGTGTCACTCAGTGCAACTCGCAGGAACCTTCTTTGCAGGCTGGCATAGCTCAGAGCTCCTTGGTGGTATCCAGCCTTACAGGCAGCAAGTAATAGCTCTGTGAACGAGGACAGACCCCGCAAAAAAGAGCAGCAGCCTGTGGGATCTCTCCCTGAATCCCAAGAAAATGTTGCTTCGAGCAGCACTCTGGGGCTGAGTAATCTGGTTGTGCAGGAGACGTGTGGGCCGCTCTTCCCACGTGTCTCTAGTAGGAGCTTCACTGTGCCAGAATGTTGTGTGGGAGGCTCTTCCAGAGCTGTGTGTAACTGCTGCACTGGATGTATATTCTGGTGGTGTAAAGTGTCCTAATCAGATTCTGCACACAGAGTGCTGGATTTGGAAACAGAGCCCAGAGCACTGAACAGAGACCAGCCCATGAAGACAACCAAAACAAGAGATCACCCTGAATGATTCATTCTGTTTTACAGTGAGCAGAAGCAGCAGAGCTGGGAACAGCAAGCAGATGTCCTGAGCTGGCCCAAGGAAGCCTAGGCAGACACACCAATACAACCATCAGCACACAGGTAATGGAGATCTCAGCTGAAAGATGCAGCCAGGCAAAAACCCAACAGTTGTTGGTGGCAGAGCGAGCAGGTCTTCTCATTGTGTGCAACAGCAGCCCTCCTCTCTGGCTGAGTTGTCAGCATTGTGTCTGTGCAGCCTTTGGCGATTTTGAAAGAAAAAAAATCCAAATAATTCAACCGGTGGAGATAATTTACTCTGTAAATCCTGCTGTGAGGGCATCCAAGCAGGCTTTGTGTCAGGGGTTTCTCTGGTAGTTCCCTTGCCCGTGTGTGGTTGATCCTGGAGAGCAGGACAGCTCCTGGTGATGAATAACCCATGTCTCAGCTCGTCCCTAGGGAAGTGCTTAGCCAGCAATCCATACTGTGCTCATGGGGTCCATTATGATTCACTTTGGAGGAGCTGCTTGAGGAGGTACAACCTTGTTAGAGCTTTTTGGGAGACTCCCAAAGATCAGGTCCTGTGCCTGTATGGCTGTTGGTATGCTGGGAAGTCCTGGGAGCCACAAGCAGTGTAAAGGAGGATTAGGGGTGAATATGTGCTCCCTTTGGATTCCCAAATAAATCTAGCTATGCTCTACTTGGATGTGTTACTCTCCATCTGACAGCAAGCCTGAGGGGCCCTAAATGTCTTCAGTAAGAGTGGGAGGTGCATGCTCCCTCTCTGAATCCAGGCTTTCCAGGTTTGCCATTCCGGTCCCTCACTGTGGTTGAGATGTTTCCTTGGATACCTCTAGGACCACCTGTAGCAACCAGGAGACCCTGGCTGCAGCCCCCTGTGGGTACCACAGGCTGGCAGCGAGGGGTATCCCTGCTGATGATCCCTGGGAGACCCTCCCACCAGCCCTGGTTGTGCTGTGACACCCACTCATGCTCACCTGGTGACTCCAGGGACTTTGAACACTGGAGGTGCTATTCCAGCTGCAAGGCAGGCCCTGGCCCCTACTCCCATTCTGTAAAGCAGCACTGGGAGCTTTGGGAAGCATTTTCCTGTTCGGATTTCACCCATTTACTTGGTTAGGTTGAAGCACAGCAGTGATAACGGGGGAGGGGGAGGGCTGTGGTGCTGCCCCCAGCCTCTGTCTGTAGGACCCTTTTAAGCCTTGTTTCTTGATTTACTTAGAAACAACATCCTTGGCTCAAATGAGTGCAATCAGAGGTGGTAGAACTCCACAGCAGAAGAGTTTATAACATATTTTCTAGGAATTGCATGTCATATCTAAAAAGAAAATGGAAGGGTAACAGAAACACACACAAAGCCTAGGGATAGTGGCTATTACTGTGTGGAGACAGTGGTCTCGGAGCCTGGAGTGATCTGATGAAGTCTAGTAGTGTGAATTTGGGCTAAACTGTGCTTTGCAGACTGGGTTCTTTTATAAATGAAGCTGTGTAAAAGAAATTCTGGATTGCTGCATCAGGTAAACAGGAAAGCAGGCAACCTGCAGAGACCAGGCCACCTTGTCCTGACTACCTGCATTTTATGGAGCCTGGCTTTTGGATAACTTCTGCCACTCACCCTGGCACCAGCTCACTGAACATTGCCTCTGGGGTTTGTACCAGACGGAGATGTTAAGGCTCCTCACCCCATCACAGCAGCACATCAGGTCTGTATAATATCTTGCTTCCATCAGGGATTGTGTACTTTAAACCTGAAAGTGGTTTGCCTTTGTTGTGAACATGCAGACAGAAACATAATGTTTAGATCACTTAAGTGCCTCACCCTCTCTTCTCCACTGACTTGGCCAGGCATTTCCAGGTTTTAAGACTGACTCATTATTAGCCTTAGATTAGGCAGCAGCAAAATTGCTTAAACCTGTCTTAACTGCCAGATTAGGCCCTTTAATGCAGCCCTTTTGTTCTTGGATCATTGTCCCAGTGGTCTGTTCCCAGCCCCCCTTCCCCTCGCTCTGCCTGGGGCTTGCTGGACTTGCTAAGAGCCTCTCTGTGGCTAGAAATGGATCTGCTTTTTTTCAGGATCTCTTTGTTGTCTTGAGCTCTCAGGGTGACTGCCTAACACCTGCAACACTCCCACATCCCTGTGTAAATTGCCTGCATCCCTCGCTGACAAATGAGAGGCCATTGCCAGCGACAAGGTAACCTGGCATTCCCTTCATGCAGCCTTCTGCTTCCCAGCCAGCTCCAGGTGAGTGGGTGAGCTCAGCCCTGGCGTCTGCCCAGCTGGCTCTGTAACCTGGGGTCAGTTGTGCCTTTCAGGATCCCACTGCTCCTGCCCCTGCAATCACAGACACGAGTCTGGCTCTTCCAGCGCCTGGGAAGGAGCTGAATAATGCTGGGTAGGCTCAGTTTTCCACTCAACTCCCTGCCAGCTGCAGCTGTGGGCTTGTCTTTTCCAATCTATGACTACCACTAGCACACTGACATCGCAGTTTGCTTTCTCTTTGGGTTTGGTAGTGACAAGTCTACCTGTTGGTGGAGGGGGAGGTTTGTTATTCCCCTCTGCCTGAGGAGGACATGGTTGCCCCTGCCTTGATGGATCTGAGGCTGTGCCTGCCCTGCCTGACAATCCTCAGGTACTGTCAGCTACTTCACCTGCTCCATCCTTGGCCATTCGCCAGCCCTCCTCGTTTCCTCCTCTGTGTTCCCTCTTGGGGTGACCTTGTTTACAAATTTTGCCTATTTAATGTCCTGCTGATGACTCACAGAGCGATCACTTTTCCCCTAAACCGTTCTGCATTGTCCAAATTAATTCGCAGTCTGCTTTCTGACAGCCCTTCCTGCACACCTACCTCCTGCCTTCAGCTTAGAAGTTTTAAAACTTATGCTTGCTCTTCCCTGCTCCTTACTTGATGTCTCTTTCTCACCATCCACTCACCCCCTCCATCCTCTTTGACTTGACCTTTCTCTAAATACCCATATCTGGGCTCTGCTGAAAGCTGGATGGTTCTGCCCAAAGGTTATCTCTAAAATCCAACTCATCCTCCCTGTGCACCCAGCTGAAATCCCTTTGGGATGCCCAGGTTTTCAAAGCAATCAGATTTCTGCCACACTTATCAGTGCCGTGCAGAGTCCCACACACCTTATCATCGGGATTTTCCTGGGAGCCTCTGGCAGTGCAGTGTTAAAGGGTTGTGTGAGCGAGTCTCACCCAACCTTCTCCTTCACAATCCCTCTGAAGTGTTTGTGCCTTCTGCAGGCGGCCTGTCCTCCTGGCCCTGCTCCATTCAACCATCAGCTGGATTTTCCACTGCAGAGATAACGAGTTGTCCTGCCAGCCATGCCAGTTCCCATCTGCCACCTCATGCTTCTCCCAGGTTACTCCCTCTGTAGCAGAGGAGCAACCTGTAAACACTGACAAAGCCTTTTTTCCTTCTTCTAGATCCCTGCTAAAATCTATTGGGCTGCACTGGCTGCCCACAGCTACTGCTACCCAGCGTCTGCCTTCATGTTTGTGCTCCTTTGCCTGCGTATGGTCTCTTTGTGTCCCCTAAGTGTGTCCTTGGGATGCGGGCACACTTCTGAATGTGGGACTGTCCCTCTGTGCCATCAGCAAGATAAGACCATCATACAGCCCATAATAAGGGAGGAAAGTGGAATCACTGGAAGCCTAAATGATGAAGTCCGGTCATTTTGGTTTCTGAGAGCAGCAAACACCAGGCCGGTTTCAGGGCTTGCAAATCTCCCAATTTCCCAGGCCCATTGTCGTGGTGTTGCCTCTGTCAAACACAGCAACTCTGGCTCTCCTCCCACAGATTATCTGAGCATGCAAATGACCTCAGACAGATACACTGTCATTTTCTCATGCTGTGATTTTCCTTACACCCCCCTGCGGGACATGACAATAAAATTACCCCTCTCGTTCCTTTCCCACAGACAATCTTGCAGCATGTCAGTCAGCGTCACGTGAGCAGTCCCCCATCCATTGCTCCTGGGACCTGGGGGGTGATTTGGAAAGGATCTGCTGGGCTGTCACTCACCTCCATCTGCCTTTAGGAGAAGGATTCTGGGTTCCATGCTGTTTCCTCTTGTGCCTGTGTGGCTCTTTGATCACAATTTGCTTCTCAAGCCTTCAGAATCACAGCTGCCCTGCAAGGTTTGCCCATAATCCTGCTGACATGTTGTTCCCTGGCAAGCTCTGGATTTTACTTGCTCCCAATTTGGGATTAACTGCTATTTCTGATGATTCTGCTGTTGCCACAAATATCCTGTTTCTTACCTGGATTTAAGAGCTGTTTGGGTCTAAAATACTCCTGACCTTCTCTGACCAGACAGACCTATCATCTGGATCCTATCATCTGACCATCCACATTTTCACTTCAAGATTTCATTACTGAATCCATTTCTCTCTCTCTCATTTTTCCCCCCACTGACCCTTGTGTACAACATGCAACCAGACCTGCACCAGAAATTTGTGTGGAGAGCCTGCACGAGCCTGCAGTACTCACCAGCACTTGCCAGCAAGGTTCCTGTATGGAAAACAAAAGCAACAGCGCTCTGACGTGCCAGCAAGGTCTATGCCAGATAAAACCATGTGCTTTCTCATCTTCCTCCCCAAAAGACTTCAAATATGCACTGAAGTTTACACTCCTGGAGCTGAGTTTGAGCTGGTCAAGTCAGAATTGGAAATGCTTGCAGGCAGGAAGGTTTGTACTATGTTTCCCTTCTTCCCACTTATTGCAGTGTGTGCTTCCAGGAGCAGGATATCAGAGTTGGTTGCCAGCTGCAAGCCAATGGCCATGTGGTTCTTTTCAGGGCAGAGCTAATGGTGAGATAGCCCCTTGCTAGTGGGGTGTGGAACCGCTCCAGGAGTCCTCATCTGTAGGAGAACTGTCGTGCAAGTGGTGGGGATAGCGAGTGGTTGTGGCTGGCTGTTACTGAGCACGGTAGTGTGTTCTGTGGATATGAGCTGAAACAATGATTGAATCAGAGAATCCCAGCCTGGTTTGGGCTGGAAGGGTCCTTAGAGCCCATCCAGTGCCACCGCCTGCCATGGGCAGGGGCACCTTCCACTATCCCAGTGTGCTTCAAGCCCCATCCAACCTGGCCTTGGACGCTTCCAGGGATCCAGGGGCAGCCACAGCTTCTCTGGACACCCCAGAGAGGTGTCACCCCAGAGGGCCAGGGCCTCCCCACCCTCACAAGGAAGAATTGCTTCCCAATATCCCATCTAACCCTGCCCTCTGGCAGTGGGAAGCCATTCCCTGCGTTCTGTCCCTCCATCCCCTGTCCCCAGTTGCTCTCCAGTCTCCTGGAGCCCCTTTAGGCCCTGGCAGAGGCTCTGAGGTCTCTCTGGAGCCTTCTCTTCTCCAGGTGAGCACCCCCAGCTCTGCCAGCTTGGCTCCAGAGCAGAGGGGCTCCAGCCCTTGGAGCAGCTCCCGGGCCTCCTCTGGACTCTCTCCAGCAGCTCCAGGTTCTCCCTGTGCTGGGCCCCAGGGCTGAGGCAGCTCTGCAGGTGGGATCTTACCTGGGCTGGGCAGAATCCCCTCCCCTGACCTGCCGATGCAACGCTCCACTGTGCAGAGGCCATGCCTAGATCCGGTAACNTGGACTTGTTCAGAACATCAGAACCCCACCGGGGGACTTTCCACTGGCTTTGCGGGGGCCCCCACTCCAATCTGGCTCCGATCCAGGAGAGGGGAGCAACCACACCCACAGAAGGACTTTAAAATCTTTCAGGTTTCTCTCCACAGCGAGAGGTTTTATTATTAATAACATTATTATCCTTTACCTGTGTGTTTGTTAAATAAATAGTTTTATCTCTTTCACTTTCCTTTGAGGAAGAAAATTTATTTTTTCCCAAACCTGGCTGGGGGGGAAAGGTAGTTTGTAACCTGCCTTTTCTAAATATACAGAGGATATATTTATAAATTTGGCTAAACCAGGACAAGAGGGAAAAGCACTGAGGGAGGAGTACTCCCAGCTTACCCTGAAAGCAGGGACTAAATCAGACTGCAGTAAGAAATTACTTCAATTTTTCTGCAGTATTTGATAATATCAGGAGTGACCTCCTGGTCAGATGTTTCAGGAAATTTAATGACCAACTGTGAGAGGGGACCTTGGCTTCACCTTCCATCTTCCAGGCTTGCAGAAGCTGCCAGCTCATCACTGGCACGTGCAGCAGCACTGATGTTACCTGGGGCTTAGCAAGGGAAAGTTTTCCTAGGTCCTTCTCCTCCTGCCTGAATTCTGGGCAAACAGAGTTCATGAATCCCTGTTTGTACAGTCAGAAAATGTCATTATTCCCTTCACTTATAATCCCAAACTGAAAAATTAATTGAGACAGGTATTAAATTAGGCAGGTTTTGCTTGAGTAAATATTTACCATTTGGGAGCCTAATCTATTCACTGAATAATCTAACCCCTTTTTTTAAATTTTGGGTTTGCAAAAAAATAATAATGTCTGTTCCATTAGGAGCTGCCACTGGCTTAAGAGGATTTCACTCCCATTTTATGGTTTGGATCAAAGAAGATTTATTCTTGCAATAGATTTAATGATTCTTAGCTAACATTGTCTTCCGCGCTGCAGTTGGACTGTAATAAAACAACCTTTAGCTTTTGTTAGACTTGCACATTCTTGGCTGCCAATAATGATTAATCTTTCCCCCTACAAGACCAGCTTATTACTTGGGCTTGACTCAGGAGCTGCCATTCCCTCTGGAGCCTGGTCAGGGCTTTCTCCCAGCGCAGCTCCGGAGCAGCACAGGTGTGACCTCAGTGCCTCCCTTGGCAGTCTGTCTGTGCCCCCTAATTGCTGGTCTGTGGCACTCCTCCACACAGCAGAGCTGTGGAATTAATTGCAAGAATTCCTGAATAATTCCATGCATGGAAGGGCCCTTGGCATCCCAGCGGGGAGGGTTGTCTAGAAACAGGGGTGAGGAGAGGCAGGGGTGGAGGGCAGCTCCCACTCCTCCCTGATCTTGGGCAAGCATTGGGGATCCTCACCCCAAACCACTGCCACCTCCCAGCTCTGCTCTTCCCTTCCCCACAGCTCCCAGGGGCACAGACCATATCCCAGCCATCCTCTAAATTGACAGGGAAGGATGGGGATGCCCCTGGAAGGCACAGGACAGAGAGTGAGTGTGTAGGGCTGCTCTAGGTAGATGTTTGGGACAGCATTCCAGCAGATGATTTTGGGACCTTGCCTGACATTTGGGTCTGGAGCTTCATGCTGAGAAAATATGTGGTTTAATTTCTGGCCATTTGGCCGTGTTTTAAAGGTTTGTACTAATAAAACTCCTGGGAAGAGGAAGGGAAGAGACGATCCCTTTGCCATTACCAGGACACAGGTGCTGACCAGCCTGTCACAGCAGGCACAAGGGAATTTATGACAGATGAATTTGCTGTGCTGTCCCTCTGCCTTTGCCTGCAGAATTTTTGGGCAAGGTGCTCACGCTGGAGATGTTACATGAAGGAATCTCTTCCCTGTGGCTGTGCTGGTTGTATGAAGAGAAGTGATCCTCAGAACCAACCATTAAAATAGAAGTGGGAAATGCTGCTCACTCACCAAAAGGCCCTAACACCTATTCCAAGCTGTGCCTACCCACCTCCACAGGGGGTTTCTCAAGGCTTAGGGAGAAGGGGAATCCCTGCAGGTCACTGCTTCTCTGCAAGGACTGGAATCTGAAGGTGCATTGTCCCTGTGCCTGAGCCATGTGGGGTCAAGCAAAAATATCTGCAAAATTCAGGGCAAACTCAGCAAGTCATTTTAAGCCAAGGAAACACACCCAGCACTCCTATGGGATTACAGCTCCAGTCCTTTCTGCCTTCATTTAACACAAAATTGCTCAAGGTTTCATTTTGAGGAGCCATTTCATTCAGAAATGTAGCTGCTGATGTTTTTGTAGCTGCACAAAGGCTTCTGAAACCAAAACCAAACACATTTTCTTTGGGGTTGGCTCTGAAAAATGTTTTTGGATTTGAGTTTTTTACTTCTGCAAAGGAACTTGATGATGTTTTGTGATGGCTTGGCCTGACAAAGTTTGGGTATTTTTTCCTCTGTTGTTTTACTTTTAGCTCAGTCCTTGAAAGGTCCTGCAGATGCTGCTGACATTCCTGCTGGCTGAGATGTTCGGCTCTGCTGGGAGACCCCTCCATCCTCTTCCTGCTCAGGAAAGGGGCACAGTTGGGCCCTGGAAGACCAAATGGATGGAGCATGAAGGTGCTGAGAGTGGGGTTGTTCTGTGTTTGAGAGTAAATGTGGATGAACATCCCTTACCCCTTGCTGATGGAGCACAGTGGTGTCCCTGCCTGCCCTTCACCCCAAATGGGTGAGTTTGACCATTTCCTTTATTTTAAAAATCATTGTACCTGTATTCGTGGAATCACAGACTGGTTTTGGTTGGAAGGGACCTTAAAGCTCATCTCATTCCAGACCCTGCCATGGGCAGGGACATCTTCCACTGTCCCAGGGTGTTCCAAGCCCCGTCCAACCTGGCCTTGGACACTTCCAGGGATCCAGGGACAGCCACAGCTTCTCTGGGCAGCCTGAGTTCTCCCACTTTCTTTTTGTTTGTTTAATCATTGTACCTATATTCCTTTCCAACCAGCAGGTCAGGGTTTGCCATATCATGTATATGGAGGATGTTTTCGCCGTCCTGGCTGCTCTAACTGGATGCCTATTCCCACCGTACCCCTCTGGGACTGTTTCTGGGCTCACAGCACTTATCACCTTCCTTGAGTGGAGGTTGTGTTTTCTCATGTCCTGCTCAAGTAACAAAACCAACCTTCCAGTGTTAAGGGGACTGAGCCAGGGTGTTTGAGGTTTAACTCTTTCATGTCTTCCCTCAGAGCCTTTCCTGCCCCGTGGCAGCCCCCAGGGCTCAATCATGCTGTGTCACTTGCCCTCGTTGTGCTGCTCAGCTGGGTCACAGGGGTTCCAGCACTGCCGTGAGCACAGGCACTTCAAAGAGCTTTCCATGGCCAGGAAACAGAGAGATTAGAGGCACACTGAGGCTTTTATTTTATACCAGCAATTTGCAATGTTCTTGCTGGTATTCCTGAGGCCCCATGTTTAACCATGGATATAACAGAGCAGGAGGCACCACACACCACATTTCTGAGGGATGTGAGTCACAAGGCTTTTCACACAGCCCAAGAGCCAAGAGGCTCCAGGAGAGCTTCAGGGCTGGCTCCTTCAGGATGCTTCCTCTGGCAGTAGGGAACAGCTCGGCCTCACAACCGTAGGCACTGCTCGGAGCCTGAGGTTGGCTTTCTCCTGTCCCCTTGCACCCCAGGGACAGACCAGCTTCCTCAGAGTGTGCTGAGGTAGCCAGAGCTCCTGGAAGGCTGGGGGAGTGGATGGTGCTGGTGTTTTGCTGCCTCTTCTTTTCTCTCGTGCCTTTGCACCCTTTCCAGATGTGCATCAGCTCCACTCCCTCCATAGCAGTGGAGCAAACTGGAGTGGAGTCCTTCCAACTGGGAAGAGCACGCTCCAGCTGCTGTTCCTCCATGCTTTCCCCCAGCAATGTAAACAGTTTACAGGGGACTTCGTAAACAGCAAATTTGTTTTGGATATTGTCCGCATTCCCCTTGCCTCTGTGTTCCCTTTTTCAGCAGCACAGGGAGGGCTGGCCTGCCAGCTGTAGGGCTGGGGCTTGCCGGGTCAGAGGGGATGGTGGTGACAACCAGGAGGAAGGAGCTGTGTGCACTCCTGTGCTCCCTGTGAGCTAGTGGACTGAGGAGACCATACACAAACACTGTGGCTGCACAGAAATGTTTCGGCATCCAGAAACACCCAGCAGAGAGGGAAGCTGGCATGGGATGCCCTTTGCAAGACGTGGTTGTGTGGGAGAGCAGAGTGAGCAGAAAGCCCCAGGGCACTGGGAGAGATCAGACATCTTCAAAAGCTTCATCCCAGAAAAGCACTGCCTGTTAAAAAAGCCTCAGAACGTCTTTGACTCCCTTGGAAAGGAACGTTGTTGACTCCCTTGGAAAGCTGATTGTCCACCTAGGGAAGGGAGACTGTTAAATCAACTCGGTGGGAGTAACATCTGAGGATGTCTGTGCTCCCTTCAGGGCTCTTCATGCAGGGAGCCAGCCTGTGCTCAGCTTCCCTCTTAACCCTTGGAAAGGAGCAGAGGAGGGAGAGGGCAATTTCCACCTGAGGTTCTGCACCTGCCACAGCAGCTCTGTCTGTTTTCCCTCGCAGAAAACTTCCCAAACATAAAACCATTAAACCTCAGGTGCACACACAGCAGGCAGGAGCAGTCTCAAGAGGGGGTGAGGGGAGCCTCAAGTAGAGGTTGACATCTCAAAAAGAAGGTCAGGGGTTGGGGGAGCAGCAAACACAGGTTCAGAAGCAGTCAGGGGATGTTCCTCAAGCCCCAAATGTTTAGTGCAGCTGTGGATGTGTTCAGCCCTCCCTCTGCTCATGAAACAACAGACCTTGTAGAGAAGGGAGCAAAGCCCAAATGTTTCAGTACACTTACTGTCTGTTGGATTTTTTTGATTTTGTCTCGTAAGACTGAGCAGCTTAAATCTGTGACAGGCCCTCGAGCCACTGCCTCTGTACTCCACCATTCCCCATGGACAGGAGGGATAACTGCTGCGGGCCAGGCAGTCAGGAGCTGACAGCAGATTGTTTGGCTCTTTGTTTGCCCCTGTTCCCTGCCAACCACAAGTTTGAGGCTTGAATTTAAACATCCTGGATAGAAAGGACAAGATCTCCAAATGACAGCTCTGGTTTGTTGCCAGGGAAGTCTTGCATCCAGGAGACACAAACAGCTCCACAAAGCCAAACATGGGGAGAAGCATTCTGACCCCGTTTTCCACAGCATGGGCTTCCCAAGTATGTGGCTGCTGGATGCAGTTCGGAATGGTCTCCACCTCCTCTGTTTGTGTGACCATGTGAGGGGCTGGTGACCTGCTCTGGCTGTGTCCATGTGGGCACATTGTTAGGAAGAAAAGACCAGCAAGTTTTTCCTGCTTCCCTCAGAGGCATGGATGTATGGCACAGACCCAGCCTAGCCTGGGAACAATGTGAGGTCTTCATTCTGGATGGCTCAGGATGCTTTAAAAACCACATAAAAACCCTGCTTGTCTTTGGGGGATGTGGATAGTCGAGTGTTGTCCAGCAGAATCCTGTTGATTTTCTGGTGAGCTCTAACTGTAAATATTTGAATAAAAAATTATCTTGTGTTAACCTTAGAGAAATTTAATTTATCTGTACATAGTGAAATCTGGCTTGAGTCACAAGTGGAAGTGAGAGTGGTAGTTTCATCCCCAGTCGATGGTCATCCACACTGGCACAGAAACCAGCATGTTGCCCATCATGGATGGCACCTTGTTCATTGGGAGGGGCTGAAAGGACAGCTGGAATTGGTGGGCAGGATGACGATGCATTGGTAGAGGCTGATATGGTCCTGAACAGGAAAGCAGGAGGGCTCCAGCTTGTGTGGGATGACTGAGGTGGCTGGTAGAAGGCTCAGGGCTGTCAGGATTGTTGCTAGTTCCCAAATCTGTTTCCTTGCAGGATCTGGATTTAGCCTGTAGCATGGGACCAGTTTTGCTATAAATGTCAAAGCTGAAGCAGATTTTCAGCTCTGCTTTCGTAAAACCTTCCTCTGCTCAGCTCAGCTCACTGATGGTGTTGTGCCCTCTTGGGAGGAGGGTGGACCTTACAGGAAGGGCTCAGTTTCCTCCTTTCTTCTCTTGGACACTCACCTTTGTCACAGTGTAGAGGAGACAGGAAGCTCCCTGGAAACCTCTGCCTTCACCTCCTGTCTGCCTAATTCATCCCTGGAACTCTGCTACAGCCTGGGATAGTGACACCAGACTAGCGGAGGGCAAAGCTGAGTCTGAGGGAAAGAAGAAGGGTACAAATTACCAAGGAGAGGCTGAGCAGATACGTGGGTGGAAGGAGACAGAAACAGTACCAAAGCAGAAGTGGTAAAAGTGGGACGAATTCTCTGTCCATGGGGAGCTGATGGGCATGAAGAGAGATCTCCCACAGCCCTGCAGGCCACGCTTGACTTGGAGGGCACCGGCAGTGTCTCAAGCATTGATGTTCCAGCTGAGGAGCAGCTGACAGCTGCCTCTGCAGCCCTCAGGTGCCTTGAAACCCCACCTTCCTTTATAGTCACTTAGATCCCTTGGGTGGAAACATCTGGAAGCTCCCAGCATTCTCCCCAAACTTTCCCTGCTCAAGACACCCAGGCAGGCAGGTCTGTTCCTTTTGTACCCATCCAAACAGAGTGAGTGCAGGGCTGAGCTCTGTCTGGGATCCCATCGGGAAGGGGGATATCCTTACGTGGTCCAGCTCAGCTCCATTCCCAGTTTCAGGCCTTGGCTTGGGCGTAGCTGCTGTGTGAGGGTTGGGAGCTCCAGCAGGCAGTGTGCAGGCAGGAGTTCCAGCAGGCTCTGGCAACTCCCATTTAGGTTTGACCTTTTGCTGGGTATTAAAGCCTTGCTGTGGCTCAGTGAGATGAACACTGCAGCAAACACAATTCCTCAAGATGAAATATCTCTACAGAGGGTAATTCCAGCCTCATTTGAGGGTTGTTGTATTTTTTTTTATCTTTCCCGCTGAATCATTTATTCCTGGTGTCAGAGGTGCAGAATGACTTTCCCCACTGACTTTCAGAGCTTCATTGATTCTTCAACTCCCACTCCTGCAAATCTGCTGGAACAGCAGCCTTTTGCCTCTCCAGTTCTCCCAGGAGGGGAATGGGGAAGGGAGAGTCTCAGGACTGAGGGAGCTCTTCAGGGAATCCATTCGCAATCTGGGGGAGATGCCATCATATTTTAAGCTCTGCAACCCAGACGCAGTGTATTTATCTGTAGGTTTTTTGCCTTAAAAGCCTTCTCAGCACTCTGCTGTCATTGTGGGGAAGGCAGTAGGACACATTTCACTGAGGTTGTACTGGACACTGTGGACCTTTGGCCCTTCCTGCTTTGTGGTTCACTGTTGCAGCTGAACTCTGCTTGTGATGGGTTTGAATCCCTTCAGCAAAGGAAGGCAGTGTGCTTCCAAAATATGTGTAGTGCTCAGATCCAGTCAGTGCCTGGCTGCCAGGCAGCAGTGACTGAAGCCAGGCCGCTGCCTGTCATCATCAATCCATTTGCAGCCCCGGCTCTGAATTCACACCTCGTGCTCTCCGCTGCAGCTCCCTTCTCTGCGCTCCTGGGAGATAGGGAAAGGCTCTTCTTCCTGCTAGGGGCAGGGAGGTGGGAGGGCAAGAGGCGATGGAGTGAGACCTGGAGAAAAGACGGTCCCAGAATGCAACCCAAGGGGTGCCATCACATCACTCTGTGATCCCGTGTGCAGACAGGAGCAGCCAGGGCCGCGGCTGCCGGGCACTGCAGTGCGGAGCTGAGGGAGCCAAGTGGGTGTGAAGGGCAGGTCCTGCTTGACCCCTCTCCAGAAGAGGAGCAAATAGAGCAGGACTGCTTCCATATGGAGCCCAGCCTTTCCTCAGGGCTGAATGGATCCCTGTGTCCAGCAAAGTTTGTCAGCAGGCGCTGGCTGCCGAGCCCAGAGCTTTGATTTAAGGAGTCTGAACCAAGCCCATTAGCACTTACATGATTCCCCTGCCAAGCAGTTGTAAATGTTTCTATTTGTTTTGCACTTGGCCTGCCTCCTCCTGTTTATTATCCAAAATGTGCCCAGATCATGACCCTGCTCCCCTTCTCCAGCACTTCCTCCAATTCTGTTTATTTTCCATCGCTTCCCATGAACCCCTGTAACATAAGTACCATTCAAAGGACAGAAAAATGGAGGGAGCTGGATGTTCATGGAGGAGCTGTGCCCTCCTTGGTATCAGGCACTGGCACCAGTGCCAGTAGGAAATGCAGAAGGATGCTGCCAGGGACCTGGGGGCTGAAAACGATGGAGGAAACTCAGTGCTGGCAGATATTTGAGTCCCTCTTTATTGCAGTGCTGCACAGGAACAAAAAGGATCAATATTTATTAGTTGCAGAAAGCATAATTCTGCATGAAAGGCATTGATCAGCATGTCAGCCCAGACAATGTCATTACATCTTCATGATTTGGTCAACATCCCTCTAGGAATAAGGACATTGTTCCCCTAGACAGACAGAGCTGGGGGTTGAAGGAAGGGTTCAGCATGGTGCCGTGATTAGAGTGGGGCACAGCAGGAGTGTTTGGTGTCACAGGATGGGCTCAGGGGCTCTGGTCCTCTGTCTCATCGTTCCGTGTGGTCAGTTTGTCACTGAGGTCTAAGGGCCATCAAGAGAAATGCCCTATTTCAGAGTCAGGGCCTAATATTTTAGTCCTCTCTCCCAGTGAATTAAGCTGCATGTGTGAAAGCTCCCCCACAAGTAACAGTGCACAATTACTTGCTTTATGGCAGTGGTTTGGAAGAGGCAGAGGAGCTCTGTGGCAGCCTTTAGAGAGGTGGGGAAGAGTTGGAGAGGATCAGGTGGAAGTAGGAAGATGAGGATGGTGGAAGTTGTTGCAGTTTTACAGCTGGACACAAAACCAAAGGGAAGAGGCTTCTAGAGCTGCACTGTGGGAGATGACTGCTGCTCATATCTCTCCTTGCTGTGGGCCCAGCAGCTCAAATCCTGCCTTTTCCATCCCTGAGCTGGCCCCAGCAGAGACACAGGAGCACAGAGGTGGGCCTGGAAGCAGCAGGCCCTGTGGTTTTGCAGAACGCCTGAGTCAGGATTCCGGGGTCAGAATTCCCAGCAGTGCCACTGATTCTCTCAGGGCAAGCCACAAGCCACCACCACACGGCAATTGCAGAGCTTGGCTTCCACTTGAATATCAAAATAATCAGCTCCACAAAAACAGCCTGCTCCAGTCACTGGGGGCATGGTGTCTGCTCAGAAAAGCTCTGAAAAAGTCCTCATGGGAGCAAGCAGGTCTTCCAGCCTCCAGCACTGTGCGGGATGTGAGCCAGGAGAACATGCCTCTGGCCTCTGGCGTGGTAAAAGGATCCTGACGGGTTCACAGGCGGGCTGTGAGTCAGTCTAGGTGTTTGTAGATAAAAGGTGTTGAGTGAAGATGAGTGGCTCTGTCTGGCTCTGTGAATGATGAATGAGGTGTTGTTCCATACAATCAGAAGGAACCTCTGTGTGAATCCTGAAATACAGTTTTTGAGACAGCTGTTTCTGCCTAACCTGACAGGCAGCCCTTTAGTCAGTAGGAGAGGCTGCTGGAAAGGTGGCACAGTCAGGTTTAAAGTGCCTGCAACCCACCTGCATTGCGGCTGGTGCTGCAGGGGTTTGTGGATCTGGTACCCTGGCATAGGAGGCAGGAGGCTGAGGGATCCCTCGAGCGTGGGAGCTCTGAACTGCAGCCCATCAGGGTCCAGAATCAATGTATTGCTCCAGAGAGTCTGGGGGGACTGTACTGGTGTAGGTGAGTCAGTGAGCCTGGGTGGGGGCTGAGGGATGTGTTCCACCCAGGAGCATTGGGAAGGAATGAGTTTTCAGCCCCACTTTTGCTCTGCCAATTGGAATGCCTGGAGCAGGCAGCTTTGCCTCATGGAATCTCGGTGAGAGAACCATTAATTTTGTATTAGGACATAAAAACTGTTTGAGCTGAACAGACCAATAGTTCTTCCAGCCCTGTATCCTGTCTCCACCAGAAGCCAAGCCGGATACATTAAAGGAAGGCATAAAAACCCCATAATGCCCATAATTGTGCAATACTACCCTGTGAGGGGAGATTCCCCCCTGACCCCAGCTGGCAGCAGCTTCTACCCTGGAGCAGGAGAGGCAGGAGCTGCTCTGATTGTCACTGGAGCTGGAGTCCCTGCAGATGCTGTTCTCATGCACATAAATGTCCAGTCCTGTGGTGAAACTCTCTAATTCTGGTTGTTATAGTGCTTTCATGATAGCTTGATGAGGAGCTGATAGTCTTGGATGACCTGCTGCAGGCTGCTCTTAGGAGAGCAGAAGAGGAGCTTTGTTCCTTCCCCACGCCAGTGCCTGCCCCTTCTTGAACTCTGGAATTAATTCAAAAGTGTCGAAGGCCAGGTTGGACGGGGCTTGGAGCAAACTGGCCCAGTGGAAGGTGTCCCTGCCCATGGCAGGGGTGGAACTGGATGAGCTCCAAGGCCCCCTACCAACTCAACCATTGTGGGATTGTGTGATGAACTCTCCCTGTGGCCTGACCCCGCCATGGTGGGAGGAGCAGCACTGCCCATTGCCACGGCTCTGCGGGCTTTTGGCTCAGGTATTGCTCCACAAGCAGCCATGTACTAAAGGTAGGTTTCTTTGCTTATGGAGTATTTACTGGATATTCCTTAGAGAGGGATTGTGGGCTAATAGGAGACTGGTTGATCCACGGCCGGGTGTAACCTCAGTCTTTGGGTGATGGAAGCACTCTGTAGTCTGGCAGGGCCCTCTCAATCATTTTCCTTGGACATCCCAACCAAGCCTCTTGCTGTGAGTGCCAGGTGGAGCTGCTGGAATGCTGAGCAGGTGCTGTGTGACAGAGGCTGGAGCTGCTGGAGACCAGGATGGTGGCTCCCTGTGATGTTTGGGAGGAGAGCTTGACATGACTTTAATGAGAATTTTTTCATTAGATTTTTGCTAATTAAGTAAAAGCTTAGATTTTCGTGAAAGAAGACCAGCTCCCAAATAGGCACGGTTAGGATGACATACCCATCCCAGAGACTACCTCTTCCGCTGGTCTGGCATCCCCAGTCCCCCATCCCTGGGCATGGGAGAAGTTAAGTCAAGGACTACCCATGAAGGAGCTGCAAAGGTGTGTTTGCCTGCTGGCAGAATAGGAGAGGGGAATTAAGGCACGAGAGCAGGTCTGGGCGTGCAGAGCAGGGAGGAGGTGACACTGCCTGGGATAATGGGACCATTAAATCTCACAAAGGCACCGACACTTACACAGTGTGGCTCAGGGAAACAATCACTCTCCAATAGCAATCGTAGCTATCTGCAACCATTTTTCTGCTGATCCAGTGCTTAATCCCATTGTTCAGACTGCAGGTTAAATTGTCCTCAACCCACAGTGCAGATGCCAGGTATGTTTGCAGAGATGTGCAGGCGTGACTGAGGGGAAATTTTGGCTCAGAAATCCATTTGTAAATGTCTCTCAGATATCTGTTCCTGCTCCCTCTGCCTCCTCTCTGCCAGCCCTTCCACCTCCAGAAATCTCCACATCGGAGGGAGCAGTCCCAGTCCTCTGGTCAAGCCCTCTTTATTCTGCCCTGCTTCTCCTGAGTACAAAGAATGCCAGAACTGCCTGGTACAGTCACAAAATTGGCTGCAAATCCTTCTAGTTTGCAGAACTGCTTTAACTCTCTTTATTTACTGAAGGTCTGGGGAGGAGGGGTTTAATCCTTTAGCCACATTCTCAGACTCTTCAGCTGTGGGAGCCCAGAATGCCATTTTTGCAGTAACAAAAGTGGAATTTTGCATTCAGACACAGGGCCCCAGGAGCTGGGGACTGAAGAACATCCTGTTTCTGAAGGCTTTGAAGTAAAGTTGTGGCTCTGGGTACTTTGGGGCTCCCAGGGCTGATCCTGGATAAGACCTTTATAAGTTCTTAATTCACCAGCTCTAATCCACGGAGCACATCAGATCCCCTCTAGATTGTTGTTTGGATGGTAAGTGCAGGCAGGAGGTTTGACCAAGGCTACTCAGATCCCTGAGTTGGGTTTGTGGAGATGGGTGTCCCTGGCCAGGGACAAGGCCCTGCTTCCCTGTTGGGTCACAGGTCCTGTTCAGTTCTGGAGTGTTCAGGGGGCAACTGTGCTCATTGCTGCGGTGCTGGCATGAGTCCTGGGGTGAAGGCACTCGGGGTCTGGGATTAAAGCCAAAAGCAAAGAGAATTTTACCCATGTCTTGGGTTTTTCAGCAGAAAACTCTTTCTCAGTCCCATGTCTGGCCAGGCAGGGGATTGCACAATGCTGCAGATGTTCCAGCTGTGCTGCAGAAGTGCTGGGTGTTGCTTCTGTCTTGGTTTACTCTGGCCTTTGGTAGAAAGAGGATTTCCAGGTGTTACCTGGCACAGACACATAGGTGAGAGCAGGACAGGAGTGTGACCCTCTGCCTGGCAGGAAAGGGTTGGATTGAGACAGAAGGAGACCCCAGACTGTGGGATACCGGGCTCAGGGGCATGAGGTGTGGCTGGAGGTCCTTGGGGAATTGGAGCTGGAAAATTCGTGACTCCCAGTAATTCAGTCCCTTCCTGGGGCTGTCTGAGCTCCATTAAGACTACCCAGAGATGTCTGGGGTATATTTATTTTCCTCTTTTTTTCCCTTTGATGCCTCTTTCCTTACTGTGGGAGACTGCTGCAGCTCGGAGTTGCCCTTCTCTGCCTGGGCTGGCCAGGGCTCCCTTGGTGAGCAGGTATTAACGGCAGGGGAGGGCGGGACCTGTGATAACCCAGCCTGGCAGCCCCAGTAGCCCTGGGCTGATGAAATGGTCTTCAGAGACCCAAAGAGCTTCAGTCAGCACTTCTGCCTGAAAAGAGCTGTTGTGAAAGGGTGAAGGAAAGTCACCCCAGGTCCTAGGATACAGGGTTCTTCCTCTGGGAGAGTGTGACTGGATTGCTACCAGCAGTGTGGTTTCACTTTAATGTTCATTTGAACAGAGAATTAAAGAAGAGAATGGATTTTCCCTCTGCCAAGGATTTGTACACATCCCTCTCATCCAGCCCCTCCCACCACTTCACTGAGCCCTAGGCAGAGTTTTGAGGGCTGGTTGTGGCTCGGTTTCCTGCAGCTTGAGCAGGGAGTTGGGCTCCAGGTTCCCCAAGTCCAGACGTGGGGCTCTGTGACCGAAGCACAGTGTGGAGTGTGGTCTGTGGGGCCCCAGTGTGGCTGTAGGAACCTCCTCCTTTGTTCTTCCAGTGGTGCTGATGTCACGGTGCCATCCTATTCCCCGCAGATGGTTTTCATCACCCTCCCATTAAGCCAAGCCAGCCTGTTAGCACAGCACACATCCCAGGACCCAGATTTGTGAACCAGATCAGCTGTTCCTGCTGCAACACCCG
>VYZQ01037244.1:38128-57474 GCA_013400655.1 Mystacornis crossleyi
GGATGGATGGATGGATGGATGAGGAAGCCTCCTGTTGCTGCTGGGCAGGGCTCTCTGAGAGGACACAGGAGGCTTTGCAGCTCTTTGATAAATGAAGAGCCCTCAGTTAGGTGCTCATAGCCTCATGGCAAATTAATGTGCCTTGTCTCCCACTGTCCCCCTTCTTGCAGCAGAGGCTCCCTGGGAGCCTGGCACAGAGGCAGCAGGTCCAGGTGAGTTCAAAGGCCATGTTTCCTTTGGTAAGTGCTGAGCTGCATTTACAGCACTCAAGGCTCCCATTGGCACAGGAGGTGCCCGATAGCCATCTCAACTATGTCACAACTGCACCCTCTCTGTTTCCCCCCATCTTCATCCCTGCAGAGAGACTTCCCTTTCCTGGAGCTCCAGTTGGTGAGGAGTGAAACCCTATCCATGCTTGGTGCCTGCGGGAAGCTTCGGATGAATGAGAATCCAGCAGGGTCGGATGCCTCTGGAGTGGCGGGTGCTGCTGACAGGTGGCATCTCCTCCCTGGAAGGACGGTGTCCCTCTCCAGCTTCTCCCTGCTCTGCCTGATGCACGGCCTGTCCAATACCTTCTGCTGCTCCCCAGTTAGCATTCCAGGAGTTATGGCCACGTGGGCTGGTTCTCAGTGAGGGGATTTGCTGTACTTAGCTGAAAAATGCAACAGGCACTTTAAACTGCCCTGTGGCTAAATTGAGCTCAGTTTTCCAATCCCTGCAGCTCTCAGCTTTCCTCCTCTGCCCTCTTAGCAAGAGGCAAGGAAACTATTAGGTTGCATTTCGAAGCCACCTAAACATGTACTCAATGCCTTACCTGAGTGATGCTCTTGATCAGTGCTTCCCCAGCCTCAGGGGCAAGGTCTGGGTGTGAAACCAGGAAAGGAAGAGGGAATACAGCACCTCATGTGGATACCAGCAATGTCTCCAGCTGACAGGATAAATCCATGGTGTTCCTAACTGCCCAATCGAGATGTTTGTGGCACTGGAACAACTTGCATTTGGACACCTGTGCAGAAATGTGAATAGGAACATCTTACAATTTCCAGGTGCTTGAACCCTGCTGGTACCAGTGCTCCAGGATTGGTTTCTGTGCCATCAGAGGTGAGGAAATGCTCATCTCCTTCCAGTGGCCACTTACAGCTTTTTCCTTTTAAGACTGAGAAAATCCTTGTCACATTTCCTAACGTTTCTGTGTGGTGTAAGGAAGTGATCATAGAGAGAATCATACCTATTTCTGCTTGGGAGTGGGAGGAACAGGAGGTTGTTCCTCACCTCAGTCCTGGGCTTGGATTGAATGAACCTGGTAATCTGGGATAAATGGATAACCTGTATGGTACTTGCCAGGTGCTTAACCCCTTTTCATATACCAGGGAGACTTTCTTGGAACTCGAGGCACTAGCCAGCATAAATTGCTTCTGTCAATGTGCTTTATTGGACTACGTCAAAGTAGAATCGATAGAGAGTTAAAAAAAACCGTAACAAAATGGGCTTTCTAAGGCAGAGCAAGTCATAAACATACAGGAGTGTTGTGCAGGTCAGGTTTCACCTGGCAGCCCGGGAAACGGGGGTTCTGGCTCTGTCGGGGGTGATTCATTGCACTGGAATATTTCAGGGGAGGGGAAGCATCCAGGAGTTGTTAACACTGCTGCAAGGAGAGGGGCTCCGAGTGGGTCGGGTTTATGCTTCCAACTTTGTTGTCACAGATTTATATTGATATCATTTCTATCAGTGTAAGTTATCTGTTCCCATTTAACCTAGATGAAAGCTCGAGTGTGGTTATTGCATTCTAAGGTTGCTGGAACTTGCTAATAATTTAGAATTATCAAGTCAAATTAATTCACTCTTAAAATCGAGCTTATTTGCATTGGCTTGTCTGGTTTTTTGTGACAGATCTCTCTGCGGGCATATGTTTGTGTAAGCTTTTTTGTGTGCTCGTGAGTGTTTGTGTGCATATGTAATTTCCTTCTCCATCTCACAACCGACGGAGGCTGAGCTGGATTTAAATGTTGTGCAGGAAAAATGTGAAGAAGGTCCACCCCAAAGTGGAGCTGAATAGCTGAGGTATAAATCCACGGGGGAAAATGGGGTTTGTAATGGAAATGCTGCCTCGTTTTAAATTATAGCCAGGCATCTGTGAGGCTGAAATTCCTGCTGCAGCATCCAGACGGTGCCTCAAGCTGGCTGCACGTTCCCAGAAATGAAGAACCTCCCCAGCCTACCTGCAGCCTGACCTTTGTGCTGACACTGCCGTGCAGCTTTTGTGCTGCACGGAGCGAGTGCGAGCGCACAGTGACAGATTGCTGCTGACAGGGGGAGGCTCCTCCAGCTGCATTTCTCTGCAGCTCCTGCCATATATCCAGGGGCTTGTTAGAGGAACAACAGCACCAGCCAATAACCAGTTGGTCTAAGCCCCTGGGACAGACCGTATGGCCCACACTCTGCTTCCTAAGCTGTGAGTGTGGAGTAAATTCAGCTGCTGTAGCACTTGCAGCCCTCGTGTTACACAGCGAAGGAACACACCCGGGCGTGCGTCTGTCTGTGGCAGAGCCTGTACCTATAAATAACAGTGTTTGTGTGTGTGTGTGTGCATATTTATGTGTCTCTGTATTTATTGTGGGTGAGGCTGGTTGTAGAGCAGCCCAGAAAATGGAAATCCTTTTGTTCAAATCTGCTTATGTGGAGGCAAGGAGAGCCAGGAGACCAGGGCTGATGAATTGGCCCTGAACCGCGATGGCAGTCCTTTCTTTTTAAGTCAAATTTCAGGGAAAGGGTCTCCAAAAAAAGGTCCAGTTTCAGGAGGTAGCTCAATTGAATTTCTGGTTCCTGGCTGCCTGCCTGGAGGGCCTCTTGTCACTTCTACTTTCTTCCAACAAGGCAGAAGGTGGAATTGACAGCGGCCTTCCCGCCAGGCTGTTAGGGAAGCAGGGAAGCCAGATGCTTTGCCTCCCCGCTCCCTCCCCTTCCACGGCCCGAGAGCCAGAGAGTTAAGTTGCTTAACTCTTCCATTCTCCCTCTCCAGCAATTCCTGGTCTGTCCCAGCGGGGATCCTGAGGAATGAAATACCTGGGAGTGGGCAGAGCCGGGCATGTGCACAAAGGGTCCTCACTCCCGAGGGTGGGATTGTGCATGTGTCACAGGAAAGTACCCTCTTGCTTTGTATAGAACAGGAAAATTAGTCTTTTAAACAGAAAGATCCTGCAGAGAGGCACATGGTAGGAATGGGCTGATACAGGAACCTCTCCCCCAGCAAACCCCGGGCACATAATATTATTTCAGAGCTTCCAGCCCAAACCTGCTTCTAAACTCTCCCTCAGCCCCTGCTATTTGTATCACTGCATATAGGGTACAGTGTAGGTGAGAGCTAGAATATTCCTGTAATTTCCCAGCAAGGACAGTATGCTCAGCCCTCTCTTTTCTTTGTGTAGAATTATCATCTTTAGATGTTAAGGGATGTGGAAGGTTTCGGTTGCTGTTGAATTAACATTTCTATGTGCATCATTTCACTAGATAATTTGCTGACTCCAAAATTTTTGTGTAATCAAATTGGCTGGCTGTTTTAACATTTGTCCAACACCATTTTTAAGTGGTAGTTAAATGAAGTGGAGAATGGAACCCTTTCTTTAGACTCAGGGCTGCAGCAGGGTGAGGGTCTCTAGTATGGCTTTTTGAGACAGGACCTGCTCTGTGTCATGTGTTGTGCATTTCCAGCACTCACAACCCACAGAGCCCTTTATAGTCTGCCCACAGCTGCAAAACAGGGTGATGAAGTGGTAGTGGATGGCCAGGAACTGACACCCTCTGCCTCCCCAAGCTCAGTACAGTGGTTAAGGTGAGAACCCTTCTCCTGCTCTACTAAGGATGAGAGGAAAAGGCCTCAAGCTGTGCCAGGGGAGCTTCAGGCTGGACATCAGAAGGAATTTCTTCATGGAAAGGTTGGCCAGACATTGGAATGGGCTGCCCAGGGAGGTGGTGAAGTCCCCATCCCTGGAGGTGTCCAAAGAATGACTGGACATGGCACTCAGTGCTCTGGGCTGTGGACAAGGTGGGCATCAGTCATAGGTGGGACTTGATTGTCTTGGAGGGCTTTTCCAACCTCAGTCATTCTGTGAAATAGCCCCAAATGGGACCAAACCAGGGCCTTGAAGGGAAAATTGTGCCAGGGGAGGTTTAGACTAGGTATTAGGAAAAATTTCTCCACTGAAAGGGTGGTGGAACAGGCTGTCCAGGAAAGTGGTGGAGCCACCATCCCTGGAAGTGTTCAAAAAATATGTACATGTGGCACTTGAGGACATGGTTTAGTGGTGACCAGGGTGGTGGTGCTGGGTGGAGCGTTGGACTTGGTGATCCCAGAGGTCTCTCCCAGCCTCGGTGTTTCTGTGATTCTGTTTCTGACGTTCACGTGCACTGACACTGCCAGGCTGTGGGCAAATGGCTTTGCAACCTGTGGGCTCTGCTGGGGGCCATGCAGGCACCTCCAAAAGCAGGGAAATCATAGGGTTTCCTTAAAAGCCATCCAGCCCTTCTCCTCCTGTGTGCCCCTTTATGTCTCCCCATACCCAGGAGCTGGATCTCTGTGCTCCGTTGTGCCAGCGGTCCTTGGGTCCCTGTGCCACCTTCCCCAGGCAGGGAGGATGGTGATGGAGCAAGCATTCCTCTGGGTTTGGCATGCTCAGCTCAGGCAGGAGGAAACATCAGCCTTAGGCAAACCACGAACATTCGTCACTTGCAGCAAGGCAAAAAGCGTTGCCCAGAACAGCCTTTGGAAGTATTTTAATTACCCCTGGTTGATCTGGCAGTCAAAGGACTTGAGGTAAAGATCACAAGTGGAGACAAAGTCTAAGGGGAATTTTATGCTTGGAGTCAAATTTCTGCAATGTTTTTGAAGCATTTCTAATTGGGATGGTTTAAGAGCCATCCCCAAACCTTCCTGAATCCAAACAATTCTGATGTACGTGGGAAGTGAATCAGTCATGCAACTCTAGCATAGCACTGAGAGCTGGAGCAACACGGGGCTTCTAAAAGAACCAGCCTAACCATGGAGGTCTTTCTGCACAGCTTTATAGTCAGAAAACTTCTTTAATGGACTGTAAATCTAAAAAGGAACTGTATTTTTTGTTTCTCCAGGCTTGAAAGATGAGCTTGCATCTGCCTGACCGCTTTCAGAGCGAGCCATCCCTGCCAGCCAAAGCCTATTCTCCGTGCCTGCTTCCAAGCAGCACGAGCTGAAACAACTGGTGGCAGAGTGGGGTGTCTCTGCAGTCCTAGCCACGAAGATAGGTGATTACTCCTCCCTCCTAATTCCACTTCCCAAGATGCTGGTCTCCTGCTCCGAGGGGGTCCCGAAACGGCTAGCTCTGGACCCGAGGTGGGCAGGGACGGCGAGAGTCAAAAGACGAGACTTTAGGCTCTTTCTCTCCGAGAGTTCGGGTGATGTTTATTGAACCCTCGCCAGCCAGAGAAGAAAAGAGCCCAGGGCGTTTCCCTGGGGTCCCTTTTCAAGCCTGGGGGCGGGGACAGGTAAGGGGAGAGGGGCTGCCTTCCGTTACCTGGGAAGGCAAGGGGAGGGGGAAGGGCCATTTCCCCGGGAGGAGGATGTTACAGGAAATGCCACGTTTTTCAGGGATGGCTCGTTCCGAGTTATACAGGAATACTCCTTAATACAATACAACACCAAGAGGAAATTATTCTGTGCTAGAGGCGTGCACCTTCCTCTGTTCTGTCAATGTGCACTTCTAGGAAGATTTATTTCAGTAATAAGGTCTTTGCAGTGAAACTTAACAAAAATGAGGGGGCAAGTTTATTAATTATATATTTTACAGTTAATTAAAGATAATATTTAACAGAAGTAATTGCAGGCATCTGCCTTGATGGCACAATTAATTTCCAGTAATAAACGGGTTGTGTGTCCCTTTGTCGGACTGATCAGAGAGAAATCCTACCTCGTGCTAAACCCCTTTTATCTCTTTCCATTTGCAGGAGATGAAATGTCCTCCTGCTCGAAGCACAGGGACAAGGCTGAAGCTGGGCTGCTTTCTCCACAACTGTAAAACTACGGTGAAATGGGGATTCTTTGTTTGTGTTCCCATTGGTTTCTCTGAGGAAAACAGCGACCGCGAGATGAGACAGAGCCTCGGGGTGAGTGCAGGTCCCACCACCCAGTTCTGCTGGCTCCCTGCAGCTGGGCCTTGTTCCTTCCATTCCATCCTGCCTTGTAGCCACAGCTCTGTTTCACAGAAAAGCTTTGTTCCACAGGACTCAGGTCTTTCACCCCTCAAGCTGCTTCTAAGCAGTCTCTTCCACTTGTGCTGAAGTGCTCTGTAGGAGCCCTTGTCACTCATGTCAGCTTGCATTCAGCATTTTCCCAGAACCTGGGCATGGATGTAGATGAGCTGTCCATGTGGGAATTTGCTGGGCTCTCAGAGCACCTGTCCCTTTGGGATCCGACACAAAGGGTGCCCGGGTGTGCCCTGAGACCTGTGCAGTGGGAAGGTTTATTCTGCGCTGTCAGTGGCAATGTTTCTCTTCTCCTAACACCTTTCAGACAGGCTGGTAGGTTCTACCTGACACAGGTGTCCATCTCCCATTATCTTCCTCCTATCTGAGGTACACATAGAGCCTGTGACACAGAGTTGAGTGATTTTTATTCCCTCCACTTGAGGGAAGTAGCTTACAATGTTTTAAACTGGTCCTCTGTGATTGACTCATGCCACCTATTTCTGAAACACAGCCAACAAGGTAAGAGAAGATTTAGAAAAGTTAAGAGTGTCCAGATCCATTTAGGACAGGAAGGGAGCCCAAAAGTTGGATAAAATACTGTAAAGAGCCAAGCCCAGCACAGCTGCTCAACACAGAGCCATCCTGTCAGAGTGTGATGTTCCTTCCTGCTTGCTTTATAGTTTGTTTCGAAACTGTTGGTGCAGCTGTTGGGCTCTCCCCAGGGGCAAAGGAACTTCTCTAGGAGCTCTGCACACCTCCAGGCAAGGTCCTTCCTATGGAGCACTCAAGTAGGTATTTTTCCAAAGGCATGCCACAAGGATCAGGCCTCGGTCCAGCCTTTTTAGTGTCTTCATTAATGAGGTAAAAGATGGGGTAAGCAGCATGTGAATGACATGGAGGGTGAAAGGAAGAGGGAGCCATGCCAAGGGCCAGGGGTGGGTCCCAGGTTCCAGCTTGGCCAAACTGAGCAGGGCTGGGCTGTGTCTGCCGTGGGCTCAGGCTTCACACTGGCCTGGTTTGGGGAGTAAAAGCAGAGAGCCAGGGCTGAGCCTGGGCAGCCCGAGCAGCAGGCTGGGTGTGCGAGGGCAGCTTTGAACCGAGTGTTGGCTGCTCTGCTCCAAACCCCAGGTTTTCTGCAGGCCCATCTTGTAAATATTTAAATGCAGGAGTAGCAGGCCCAGCAAGTCTGGGTGGGGATTTGCAGGCAGGGAGGGGAGCAGAGTGTGTGTGAGTGTGCATGTCTCCCTCTCATGTGTCTGCACCCATATGTGCACATCTCCCAATGCCTTCCAGAGAGATTTTAATCCAGAGAGCTCTGACAGCCTTTCAGACATCAATCACCCAGCGCCGCGAGACCCCTGCAAGGTCAGGCAGTGTTATCAGCCTCCCCCTCGGAGCAGCATTTTGTGCCTCAGCAAGGAGGGATGGGCAGAGGGAGAGTGGCTCCTGAGTGTGAGATTTCCTGCAATCAGAGCTTTCCAGGTTCCTAGAGCCAGGGATGGGATCCAGGTCTCCCGGAGCCCCGTTCTGTGCCCTGACCACTGGGCACGGAAACACCCTGGAAACACTTCCTCCCCACAGAAACCTCACTGTGAAACCACCCACCGGAGCAGGGCTTTGTAGTTTGGCAGGCACAGCACAGGCTCTGCTCTACCCAATCCGCAGGCGCATTTTTGGGATTGCGTGTTTACTGAAATCTTGGCTTTGCCGGCCTGCAGAGAATAAAAGTTGATTGTTGAGCAGCCAGGGCTCGGCGTCGCCCTGCCTGTACGCGTAAATACCCTGCACAGCCAGGCCAGGCCATGGGGGATGTTTGTGGGGCCGCAGCCTGCTTGTGTGAGGAGCCTTGTCTCTGCTCTGTGCTCAACACGTCTCTGGTTACCTGCTATCACTGGAGCTTTTCTGGCTTCTCCAGTCCTTTCCTTGGCTGCTCTGGCTGCAGGGCCTTGTGATAGCTGGCTGGATTTATTTATTTAATAATAAAACTTAAAGAGCAGGTTGTTTTCCAAGCAGTGGCTGTCTCTGTGGAGCCAGGTCATGATGGGGTTAGTGTGGAGGAAGCAGGGCTTCTTGGGGAGCTTAAAATCTGCCAATCCCACTATTCCTTCTGCCCCTCAGCCTTCTCCCAGTAACCCCTTCCTCCTGCACTGGCAGGAATGTTTATGATGCTTTGCAGGATGTCCACACCTTGCCACTTCCATCTCTCTCAGGATGTGGCAGGGATAGCAGAAGGGGGAGTTCACAGCCCAAGGCTACAAACAGGACAATATGACAGTAAAGAGAAGGTGATGGAACACCAGGAGTGGGCCTTCCTTTGGTTATTTCTCCTGTGCAGATCCCTACAGTTGTCACAGCATGTGCCTCCTGTCTCTCACCCTCTTCTGTAAGGGACAATGGCATCCTCCCCCTAGGCCTTAGCAGTGCTGTCTTTATTCTCATGGCTGGGAAGCAACTGCACTCTTTTGGAGGATGGATTAGTCAGGGGTTTAAAACAAAACGCAGAGGCTTGTGCTCTGGATCCCAGCCTGAGGCATCTGCTGGGCTCCCCCACCCCCAGCTTCACACACGGTACCCCCAGGTGAATGGGCCACTGTGCTGCTTTAGGAGTCTTCATTTTCTTCATTTCCATGGAATCCTGAGTTGTGTGGTCCCTGCCTGAAGCACTGCTTTGGGCAGAGGTCAGTCAAATCACTCCCACTCCATCACCAGTGCTTTCCTCCCCTTGGGTTTTACAGCTGGATGAGGAAACCCACCTCCATCACTCTCTGACCTGGGCTGGGCACTGTTCAGGTGCACCTTAAAGACTTCCCGTTCCAAGAGGCAGGAATCTGTCACAGCACAGCTCTGTGCCTCTGGGGACTCGTTCCCTGAGGGTTCGGCTTCAGGAATAAATCTGTACCTCCACACTCTGCCCATAAAACTGATAACACTGGGATTGGTTTACACATCAGCAACAGAATGGAGACAGCAGAGGCAATCAGGACCCAAAATAATTATGTTTATCATCTATAATCATCACACAGAGTCTAACAGCACATTAGCACTTCCAGCAGGCAGTTTTCAGGAGCAGGGAATGCGGGCAGTGTTTTGGAGGATGCGTTGATTATTTCAAAGGACACCAGCCACAACTGAACACGCCATGGGGGATTCTCTGAGCTGCCAGCACACTCTTTTACTGCCTGTGTGGGGAACAGGAGCAGGGCCAGCGCTGATCCATCTCTGTGAAGTGTTACTGGGTGTAGTTTCTGCACTCAGGCTGTGGAAACAACAACTCAGCCTCCTTCTGACTGATCCCAGAGATATGGAAGATGTAATCTAGAAGAGCCTACAGCTGCTTGAACCCCTCTCCATGGAAGGGATTACTCCAAGGGAAGTCTCTCATGCTTCCCCTTGTGATGCTGCCTCTGCTCCTACCTATTTTGCTGCCAGTCCTGGAATACACAGAGAACAAGGACTTGGGGGCTGAGCTCCCTGGTGGCAGAACTACCCTCCCCTGTGCTACTGCAGGCTCTTGGGGGTCAAAATCAGTGCCAAAACGGATGCCTTGATGTGGCTACCTAAAAACAGAGGCTAGCAAAAAAAAAAAAGAGAATAAAAGTAGGTATTTATTTGAACGGCCTTCAAAGGTACACCCTCGGGAGTCAAAAAGGCAACACCCAAAATGGACCCTGGGTCATGAGTTCTTCACACTTTTATAAGTTTGGTCCATTTGCATATCAGGGTTAATTCTCCAATTAAAACTTAAGTTAATGATGTACTTACCCCAAGTTTGCCCCTCCTCTTCAGAGGCCTTAGTTTACACATTTTGGGGCCTGGGAAAATCAAGGTGTCCTTGAGGAGCAAACCCAGAGAGGTTTGTTCTGTCTAACCAGCATGAGAGAACAGCAGCTAACAGGCCACACAGAACGGCAGAGCTACACACCAGGCAGTACAGGATTTGAGAAATATAAAAGTTAAAACCTAAGGCATCAGGGGTGTGGGACTACAAATGTCCAGGCAAATCCAAGTGATCTCAGATCAAAACAGGTCCCTTAAAACATCTGCAAGCAGCAAAAGCCAACATCCTTCAACCCGTGTCCTGCAGCATGGTCCTCTCTCTCCTTGTGCCACACTGTTAGGGAGAGCCAAGCTTTGCAGCAAGGGAGAAAAAGCCAGAGAAAGTCCTGGCCAGGAGGAATGCAATCAGTCACTGCATTCAGCCTTTTGGTGGAAGGGCTTAGTAACAGTCTGCTTGGAAGGAAAGGCCTCGGAGCCAGATTTGTATGTGGAATTAGCTGGAATCCCATCAAAAGCCCGCAATGCCTCATCTCTTCAGCAGAACGTCTGAGATGCTGCACATTTATTTACTGTGGTGTTCCAAGTTATAAAGTGGCTTTATAAGCCCTTGTTTTCCATGATAACCCCCAGGTGAAGGTGTAAAATCCCTCCTCACAGGATGCCAGTCCCAAAGTGTCTCTGGGTGTAAGGGAGGGGCAGTTCCCATCCTGTGTCCATCAGTGGGAACTGGTGTTTCTCCTGCAGACACCACCCCACTGCCAAGAACTGCTTTAGCAAGGCTCTTAGGAACTGCTTTCAAACCTGGAAGGGTTCTTTGGAGCCAAACACTGATCTAAGTGCATTTTTACTGAAATTCGAATGCAAACCAGCCAGCCTTTCACTCCAACACTTCAGTTTTCCTGCAGATTGTTTTTCCAGGGGCACCCTCTGGCTTATCTGCAAGACCGTGGGAATGCTGTCAAGACAGGAGCCATTCTCCTGTGTGTGAAAGACACCCAGCTCAGGGACTGGGCCAGAAGGGTCTGTGCTGTGGGTATCTCGTGCCAGGAGCCAAGGAGAAGAGCTGAGCTCCAGGGAATGCTCTGGGGCTGGCCGGCAGAGCCCTGCTGCTCCCTGTGCAATTGAGACTTGCCTGTGGTGTCAGGGATGTTTAGTTCCACAGTCAGAGGATAATGGGGTGAAAGGACACTCAGGGAGTCTCCAGAGCCAGCTTCAAAGTGAGGTCCAGTTGGTCTGGACATCATCCAGTCAGCTTTTGTGTGTCTTCAAGGACAGGGATTGCTCTGCCTCTCTGGGCCGCTGTCCCAGATAATTGGTTTTTCCTGGAGCACAGGGCTCAGTACTGAGTGTGAAATCTTTTCCAAAATCTTGGCCCTTTTCTATGCTAGCAGAGGTTCCGCTTTCAAAGCGGGTTTATCACTGACTTAACACCCACCAGGCTTCCCCTGTGCTCCTAGAGCTCCTCTGGCCTCTTCGTGGGCTTTTCCAAGTGCAGAAGGGACAATGCCAGCTCCCACCCTAGTGTGTATCCAGGGTGGTTTAGAAAGGCACTTCATAACTTGGAACACCACAGTAAATAAATGTGCAGCATCTCAGACGTTCTGCTGAGGAGATGAAGTGTCGCAGGCTTTTGAAGGGATTCCAGCTAATTCCACATACAAATCTGGCTGCAAGGTCTTTCCTTCCCTGCAGACCATTACAGAGGACTTTGGGGCCAGCCTAGACCACTGCATGCCCTGGCCCAGCTCAACCAGTCTGGGAAGAGAGTGGGACCAGTATAGTGAGGGGCCCGAATGTCCCTCCCATGGTCCTTCAGGAAGAAATGGATCAGAAGAGGAAGATACTGAACCAGGGATGGATGCAGCTGGGGGAGCTCCAGTGGTAGATCCTCAGCATGAGAGCGGCAAAACCAAGCTTTGTGGTGTGGGATTGTACCAGAGAAAAGGAGGAGGCTTGTCCTGGAGATCTCCTGCCAAAGTGTGAGACTGGTGGAGGTGAACAGAGGAGCAGTGAAGGGATCCTGACTGTGATTCTGGTGCTGTGCTGGCAAACTTGCTGTAGAGTCACAGCAGAAGGAGGTTTTGAAGATATGTGAGAGGCTTTGTGGGTGTTTTTCCCTGCTAGAAGCATGAATAAAGAAAAGCACGAGAGCGCTTCCTTGGAAATCTGGTGGGTGGCCTGGTGCTATGAGCTGATAGAAGGTGGGGGCTCATTCCTTCATAATGAATGAAACATGACAGATGGGGAGAGGCAAGGAAAGGCCTTCAGCAGTGGTATAATTAACTTACTCCTGAGAACACTGGGATGGGCTTTTCTCCTAATATGATAGAGAAAAGAGAGGATGTTTGACTGAGAGTGAGGAGATAATGGGAACTGTAGAGGTGAATGTGGTTGTCCCTCTGTTCCTGAGACACTTCAAGCAAAGCCTCCGTGCCAGCTTCAGGAGCAGACGGAGAGGATGGATTCCCTGGTCTTGGGGGGGCTGGGCTGCACCTCCTGGGGTGCTTCTCTGAGCCTGATCCACAACCCTGAGCCCTTGGCTTGGAGGAGGAGGTGAGGAGCCAAGCCCCCTTCACAGCAATAATGACTTCACACCCTGACTTTTTCCCCATGAGCTTTTTCTCTTGCACAATAATGAGTGTGAGCCTACTTCATTGTGCCTCGGTAATTGTGCTTTTAATTATGCTGTGTGTCTACCACCATCTGTTGTGCTCTTTTCAGAATCTGTTTCAGTTCTGATATCCCCTTTTGAGATGAAGGGACCATGAGTGCCCACAGTACCCAAGGTGTGGATGAATCATAGATTTGTCTGTTCTGTTCTTTGCTTTCCAAATGATTCATTCTACTCGATCTGTTTCTCAATGGTTGCTGAGCCTTGAGCTGACATTTTCATGGAACTGACAGCTTTATGTGGAAAAATGAGGGCTGAGAGGAATGAAAACGGTGCCTGTTGGAAAGAAAAATCCTGATCTTTTCAAGATGAGTTTATTTGGACAAGGGCTATCAGAGGACTCTGAAAGGAGAGGTTACAATAGCTCCCAGTGTGGATGTCACCTGGGAGAGACCAGTGTGCAGTTGCTGGTGTTGGGATGATGCTGTGACTTGGGGATAGATGGATAAGAGCAGCATGGCACACTTCCCCCTGGAGCAGGGCTGCAAGGGACAGGGACATCAAGCCAGGAGAGGGAGCTGGAAAGGCTCCAGCTGCAATAAAGGAGATTAAGAGAAGGAAAACAAGGTTAATGAGCCAGAGAGCTTCTTAGGAAGGGAGGACAACTGCAACTTTGGGCAGAGGATGTCTAGCAGCATCGGGGGGTTGCAGTGAACTGGGGTGCCCAGCAGGAGCAGCAGCATCCCAGGCTACCCCTCACAGTTCACTTGCATACGGAGGGAACGGCTGGAGCTGTCTCAGGGAGGGTTAGGTGGGAAATCAGGGAAAGGTTCTTCCCCCAGAGGGTGGTCAGGCACTGAAGAGGCTCCCCAGGGAATGGTCATGGCCCCGAGGCTGCTAGAGCTCCAGAAGCATTTGGACAACCTGTGGGTCCCTTCCAACTCAGGGTATTCCATGATTCTGTGAAGTTAAGCTTGTGGATCAGATGGTCCTGCTCACCCAGTTCTAGAGGGAAGATGGAAGGTGAGAGCAGGGAAGAAAACCGAGCATTTGGTGGGTGAGAAGAACAGGCTTAATGCTGGTGTATTTGGGGTGTAGGATAAACGTGGGTGAATCTGAGGAGTCTTACAGGAACAGTGGCTGCAGGAAGACCAGAAGGTGATGACCCGCAAGTGGCCTGTTTTCATTTTTAGGATAAGGGAATAAAACTGTTATCTGGGGAGCTGTTGATGTGGTTCTGGCACCTTTTTGGCTGAGTAAGGAGCATCTTCTCCCTTCACAGGGCGGAGTGGTTTCCCCTTCACCCTGTCTGCCCCTGCTCTGGCTCCTTTCTCCCGGTGTGCAGGGCTGTTCTGGCCTGTCCCACTGCTGATACTGTGCTATGTCTGGCTCTGAGCACCTTGTTCTCAGCAAGGTGATCTCTTTTTCTGTCCTCTTTGCCCTCTAGAGCTCTGTCACTGGTTGGGCCCACAAACACAGCCCCGACACTCAACAGTGTGGTTTTGTCTCACTGCTGTGCATGTTCTGTGCATCTGCAGGATGCTGCAGTTGGCTCTGGTTTGGATCTCTGGGTGCGATGTGGCAGAGTGGGTATCATACATGGTGCCAGACCCTCAGTACCCTTAGGAAAATCTTATTCCATCTCAGGCCGGAGATCATCCCTTGACCTCTGGCAGCTGCTCCTCATCCTGTCTTTTGAGCATCTTTAAAAAATATTTTGGGCTGCCCTGGTGTGACTTCCTGATGCCCTTTCTGCCCTTGCTCTTTCCCCTGGGCCTGACACCTCGGTGCTTCAGTGTCACTCATGGTCATGGGAGAGGAAAAGAACCACCTGAGCCTTGGTTTGCTGTCCCTGTTCCAGCTCCTGGACACCTTCCACCTCCAGCTACCCACTGTGGAAGAGGATTGTGGTGTCCTTCTGCTCTTGCTGCTTTCTTATGCAGGGAGGATGGAGAACATAAATAGCTCACAAATCAGCTCGGGCTCTCTCTCTGTCATTCCTGCATTCCACAGGCAGGTTCCTGTCCCGTCTCCTCCTGTACCTGCAGGGTGAGGAGCCAAGCATCAGTCGCTGGACAGGACTGTAAATGAGGTTCCTTCAAAAACCAGTTCTTTTCAGCTCAAGGCCATAATGGGAAATCCACTGTGTTTCCATTAAATCCCCTCTGTATCTATCACCAGAGCTGGGCTTGGGCGAGATGTGCTGGGATCCCAATAGAGTGCTCTAATTAATTACTAACCCCACACTCTTTATTGGCAAGGCAGGGCCCTTCCGATGGTTAATTAGGGTGGGAGCCAAGGAGAGGCTCGGTCTCGGTGGTGATCCGTTAACATTCCCTCTGGCTTCCTTCCTCGCAGACATGTCCTGGCACTGTGAGGGGAAGCCAAGGCTGAACATATGGCTCACTGTGGAGCTCTGACCTTCCCGGAGCGGGGCAGAGCTGAGTGGCAGGAATTCCCTTTAAGTGCCACTCAAAGCCTACCTGATGCTGTGGAAATCCTCTGTGACATTCCTGGGAAAACAAACCCTTGGCCCAAGTGCCAGCAGTTGCTATTCCCTCATGTTCTTCCTTCCTGTGCACCATGGACAGCTGGGAGACTTGGGGTAGGGCAGCAGGAAGGAATCACCACCTGTGACTTCCCTGTGGGCTCTGTGCTCAGAGGTAATGAACAGCAGCACAGCTCCATGGGTGCTCCCTGCGTGGCTCTGGGAATCCCAGGGGCTGCAAGACCATGGATTAGGATACCTGAGACAAGCCCCACAGAGGTCTGGTGGGATCTCCCCTGTCATCAAACACAAACTCATTTGGGGTGAGTCATGGTAGTTCAGAACTGTCTGGCTGTTCTGTGAGTGAAATCCATGGCTGACTGGCCTGAGAGAGACCTTGGATAAGTGAAATGTAAATGCTCACAGTGGCTTGCCAAGATCTGAGTGGGAAAAACCTCCCTTGGAAGAGGATTTCCTGTCTTGTCCCAAGGAGTCCCAGCTGCTGAGTGTGCTTTGTTGTCATGGCCTCATGTCTGGGATTTGTGGTTCCCAAGACCTTGAAAGCCATTCCCCTCCCCAACTCCTCCTGGAGCTGGATGCAGCCTGTCTCCAGAAATCCAGCTGTTTGCTCCTTCTCTGGAATCAGTGAATATTTCTACTTTCTTTCCTTGTGCTCTGCAATGACCTAATTATTTAACTTCGCATTGCAGCCTCTTCCTACAGCACTTGCCAAAGAGCTCATCAAAGCCTTGCAGTCCCAGCGCTGAGGGAGCTGGATTATTAATCCCTCTCTGCTCAAGGTTAGAGGAGGTGTTTCCTCCTCTCATGGACAACTCTTCTAGACAAATCTTTGGCCTTTCCACTCAAGATCACCTGCAGGCAGCTGGGAGGGCATTGGAGTGATGCTCATTCTTAAAGTAAGGTTCCTCCAGGCTGCACTGGAATATCACACACTTAATTCTTGGCATAACTTGATCCGTTTGGTCTTGGGACTGGAGGAGTGTCTGGTCTCCCTCCTTCCTTGATAAAAGGAGGCTCATAAATAGCCATATTCCTTCTGTGTCAGGGAGACTGGTGCCAAAGGCTAATGCAGGCAAAATCTCTCACCTCTGGCTGTGATTTCCCAAATCTGTCATGTCCAGGAGCTGTGGCAGTGCACGGAGCAGGGGAGGATGTCAGAGGTGATTCAAGCCCATGTCCTGCACTGGGATTTCATGTGTGTGTGCCTGTGCTGTGTGCAGGAACAGCTGCTTGGGGCTGACTCTGCCTGGAGCGCTGCTCCACAGGAACGCAGCATCTGGGAAGGAGTGTCCAGCCAGCCCCAGGCACTGCCTTCCTTCTCTGGGGGGGTTCTATAGGGGCAGCATGGTGCAGAGCTGCCCGTGGCACCAGGACCAGCGGTGGGTCTAAACCCACTAAACCCCCTTGACCACCCAGTGACCCGACTCCAGGAGATCATTTGGAGGAATGTCAAAGAACAGGGAAGTAGAAAGCAGGAGACACTGGGAGGGTGTTGGAAGTTGCTGTCAAAGTTAAGGGACTGACTGGTGCTGGATCCAGCACAGGAGTGGGGCAGAAGACAAGCGAGGTGTTTTAGAGCCACCCCATCCCTTCCTTACTCAAGCAGCTCTGCCACTGCCACTTGCTGCCCCAGCACCATCATCCCAGAACCTGTTCCCTGCACCGGGGCTCCTGCACTGTGCAGTCATTGGGCTGGAGAGCAGCATCCAGCTCCCCCCATCCCACCCTGCATCCTGCACCCATGGACTGCCCATATCCATCCTCCTGTGCCTGCTGGTGCCCAACACGTGCCTCTGCTCCCGGGCAGCAGCTGCCAAATCCATTTGCTCAGCAGGTGAGTTCTTGCATTCACTGGGAGAATAGGCTTATTGGAAGAGAGGAGGGAGAGAACAGGAAAAACTGGAGGGAGGGCAGGAGGAAATAAAAGGAAGTAGAAGAGAGAGGGGAAAAGCAGCAAATGATTGGAAGAATTAGAAATGGAGTGTGGAAAGGACTGCGTGTCCCCTGTTGCTTTGAGCACTCAGCAGATCCTGTGGTGTGTCTGCTTTATTACTGACAGAGTTCTCCCTTCTGTCAGCTTGTTTCCTAATTGCTGGTCTTGTAAACTGCTTGATTTATGGCTCTGTTCATCAGTTCTGGCCCTCGGGTATAACATGCTTTTCCTTCCAGGCTGGGAAGTGAATAACGAATTAACAGCCTGCCTTAGGTTCAATGAGAAGCTGAGCATTCAGGGATCTTTATTGGGCTGCACGTGCCAAATGGAACTGCTTAATTTTTACTTCTCATTCACGGAGGGTGTTCAGCGAGTCCTTCCCCAGGGCAGCAGCGGCATTGTGGCTGTGTGGTGCCTTTGAAGTGTCCCACAAGAGAGCCACCAAGGAACGGTTTTGCTGTTGGTTTGCACAGAGAGCTCAATCTGCTTCCTCACAGCTTGCTCTGACGCTGGCACTGTGTGCCATACATATTTGTCTTGCACAAACTCCCCTTCAGAAGAGTCATGGGATGAAGATGAAGATGAAGTCAGAGAACAAACGGCCCCGCTGAGCCAGAGCTGTGCCCTGTGCTGTGCCAGCAGCCAGCAGCCAGTGGCTGGCCCCTGTCTATCACCCTTGTCTCACCCCTGAGAAGGGGTTTGTCCTAAACCCTGGAGTACACTACACTCAGTGTAGTTTAAGTCTTCACTGAGTGACCCAATACCTCTGATCCCACGGCCCTCCATGGCAGTCCAGTGCCTTCCACACAGCTCTGATCCTCGTGGCTCCACGGTCACACCCACCATGCAACCTATGGAGCAACCAGGCTTTGGAATGATAAGCCCAGAGTGGGAAGTCCCTTGTGTTCAGGGCCTGGCTGTTCTCCATGCCCAGTTCACAGGACTGTGGTCAGGAAGTCACATCATGTCCCCGCAGCAGCTCTGCATCACCCAGGCATGCTGTGGGGGACAGGTGAGAAGGAAATGCCTATAAAACTACACCTTTGTGGAGGAAGAAAACTCTTGTAAAGAACATAGGAACTGCTGTAGCACTGCAGGGTTCTTCTGTGAGCACAGCGCTCTGCAAGTGTGAGCTCAGGGCTGCAGGTCTCTTGCAGATAAAGTTTAAGCTGACAGGTCCCCTCAGGACTTGGCAGCTCTGCCCTCCTGCCCTCAACAGCCTCTCAGGATGCTGCTGCTGCCTCTGAGCTGCTTCATGGCTGTGGCAGGGGAATCTGATGTGCCTGGGAGGGTGAGCTGAGGAAAATGGCTCTGTAGGACAGAGCCTGCAAAGTCAAGTGCAGCATTAATGTAAGGCTGCAGCACCTCAGGGGCTGTAAAAATTCTGTTAGAGGGAGAGGTTTAACACACATATTAGCCCTGATCCAGCCGTCACTTGTCTGTGGGAGCTCAAGCTGGATGGGGTGCTCTCTTTCAAGAATCCTGCAGGAGGGAGAGCTGCTGGTGTCTGGTTTTGCTCCTGGGGCACATAGAATAATAAATAAACTGCAAGGTATGATTTCTTTCCTCATGGCATTAGCAGCACACCTTGATTAGATGGCCATCCTGTGTGTTCTGTTCTTGCTCTGCCTTCCCCTGATGGGTCTGCAGGTGCAGACACCTGGGGAGCTTCTGAGGAGCAGGCAACGGTGCCTTGGAGTACCATGAGCATCTGGTATCATCATCTTTGACTTCTCACAAGGCTCAAAAACCTGTCCAACCCCTGAGGAAAGCTGAGCCCCTGTATACGTATGCCATATCCATCAGGATCCCTCTGTTTTTATTTAAGATCCAGGGTTTCTCACCCAGCTGCCTCCTTCCAACAATCCCAGCAGGCTGTAACAGGAGAGCAGATCTTGGAATGCATAGCAGGAGAGGACACAGCAATGTCCTTCATGGGACACGAGCACCCCCTCCCATGGCTGTCGTCATGTGGTTCCTCGTGCCACGGAGTCAGGATCCAGGAGCACGAGGACAGAAGATCAAAAGAGCTCTTGCTTGCATTTCACACATGATATCACTGAGAATATTTACTAATCACTAAACTAGTCTGAATATATACCCAAAGTCCAGATGTTACCACTTCCTGATAAAAAACTTGAACTGCGCTTGGTTCAGCGTGTGGGTGTGCTCACACCCTGCAGAACCCATGCCACACTTCCTAAATTGCACAGCAGGTAGGAGGCCCAAGGTCCTGGCTGATCAGCCTGCCGAGGTTGAAGGAGCCATAGTCCAAGATCCATGCTGAGGGAGGGCAGAGG
>VYZQ01037244.1:58356-85589 GCA_013400655.1 Mystacornis crossleyi
GTGCCCACAGTGTGCTCTTACCTCAGCAGCACTGGGAGCCTCCATCCCTTCTCCGTACCCATAGGATTGCTTGCAAACTAGAGGGTGAACTTGGTGGCAGGCCCCACAAAAGTTTGAGTGCTTTCCAGATCTTTCCCACTCTCTGTAGCAGCTCTTAACTTGCTTGGAGTTAAGGACACAGATTAACTCTCAGTCTGCCTTTCTCTCCCCCACACCACCCATCAGCTCCAGCTCTGCACCTAGACAAGGATGGGCTTTATCAGGATACCTGCCAGGGGACAGGAGACTTCTCTGATCGATCCATTTTGAGTTCCCTGGAGCCAGGCTGGGGATGCTGGTCTGCTGAGTTTGCTCTGGGCATCACCCCTCCAGGTCCTTGGACAGCGTCACACAATCATAAAATCATCCAGGTTGGAAAAGACCTTTAAAATAATCAATCCAACTTCTGTGCACAGTCAAGGGATCACAGAGAGAGCTGGTCAGACTGCTAAGGCGTGGCTGACCCTCAGCTCAGACAGGCTCCTTTTAGATCGTTTTAGATCCAAGACTTGGTCCCTAAATCCAACCAACCCAGCTCTGGTTCTGTGTCCTGCTTGGAAGCAAAGGCAGAAGTTGAGAAGAAGGGAGGTGACTTTCTTCTCTGGTTGCTTTGTTTGTTGTTCAGGGGTCGGGTGGAAGAAAGACTTTGCCGGCTCCATTAAGGAAGCCATTGTTTAGTTGAGGACTTATTTGTTCTTTGGGAAGAGGATCGTGTTTGCCTTCGGGGGGGGGGGGGGGNCGGGGGGGGGGGGGGGGGGGGGACATTGTGCAATGTCAGTTCCCTTTAATTAGTTGTTTTTTCTTCACCCTGGCTTGGTTTAGCCAGAGAAGAAGATTCTAAAAGGAGATTAAAAAAAAAAAAAGACAGGGGAAGGAAATAGAAACACAAAACAAAGCTCAGATGTGGGGCTGGGGCTTGGAATTTGTGCTTCCAGCTTGTCCCTGCTGTCCCTTGCACACACTTAGCAAGAAAAGCTTTTACCAGAGAGGCTAAGGGTGTGCTTCCTTGCTTTCCCTCTGTTCCTGGCCTCTCCATCCACTTCAGGGATGAATGAGGGAAGCCTGTGCATCTCTGTGGTGGGATTCACGGCCATATGGAGATGAGCTGAATGTACAATAGCCCGTTTCCCAGGAGAAGAGGCCTGGACCAGCAGCTGTTTGGCCCAGATGTCTGGGAGGGCTATACTTCTCCCTCTTTTATGAGAGCACCTGGTCATCTTCTTTCAGCCCTTCTGTCCTTGAGTGGGAAGATCTGGGGATCAGGGCAGGCTGCTGAGCAGAGGGATGTGTCATGTCACTAGCCTTGAGGGTGTTTATGTACCTCTTCGTCCGACTTTAGTGAGAATGAGGCATTAAACGGGACAGAGGATATTGCGCTCCCCGCCCCCCCCAATATCCACCCTCTTTTCTGTCCATTTTGCTGTCTTACGGCCTCATGGGGAGGATCCCCCCCTGTCCTCCCTCCGTGTCTCCAGGTTGCAGCTGCTCGAGGCCGGGGCAGTGTCGGGCCTTCTGAGCCCTGGCTGAGCCTCATCACCACTTCTTGCCCCTGAGCTGGAAGGTGGTGACAGCCGGGAAGCAAGGACAGGCAGCTGGCCCTGGCAAGTTGCAGGTCAGGGTTTGCTTTTGTGCAGGCCATAGGGAAAAGAGCCCTCGTGGCACAAAGAGAGTTAAAAACGTCTCCCTGAAAGCCTTGGGGCTGCCGGAGCTCTGCAGCCCCGTTTCCAGGCTGGTGCTTTGCTGGCAGCCGGCTGCCCCTGGAGCAGAGCTGGGTGCCTTCTGTCTCTTCTATTCTTCCGAGGGCACCTCCCCACTGTGCGGGGCTGAGTGAGCTGAGGGTCACTCCCACTTCAAGCCATGGTTTTCCCTTCCCTTTCCAGCTCCTTAAACAACAGAGGTGTTGAGGGAATTTATACCTCTGCCTGGTAACAAGACAGATCAGCGAGATGCTGTCACAGTTTTGTGAGGGCTCCATAGATTTTTATTGCTTTTCAGTCCTTGGGTTCCCAACCTTCCTTTGGCTTGTAAATTGCCCACAAAATGCAGACACAGCTCCTATTCTGTGAGTCCCTTTGATGATTTTATTTATATCTCTGGCTTTGTCTTGTCTTTTATTACAGGGAGACTGCAATTAATTATTATCCCATCAGCTTCTATTTAGGCTGACAGTACAATGCAGTGCACAGTGTCCAACCTTGCCCTGCCCTTGTGTGCATGAGCAGGACACTATTCTGGGGAGGAACAAAGGCCTGGCAGCTTCAGAAAGGGACGTGCTGCTAAAGGGCAGTTGAGAGGCTTCAGTAGCACCAGCAGGATACAGCTGTGACAGAGCTAAAGTGACCAAACATCCCAATTTAGTTGTGATGCTCCCGATTTTATCTTCTCGTCCACAGCATATTTTAGGCTTTTGCTCTTCGGGTGTGTTTGAGCAGAGACAGGGCTCCTGTGTCTTTTTTCCCCATGCCTCTGATTGACCAGATCTTTTCTTTTATTCATAAAATAGAAATTGCTCCTGAAAGAACTGTAAACCAGTCCCTGCCTCAGTGGGGAGGCAGGGGGTGCACAACACGACAGAGATGAGCAGCAGGTTGGAGCAATGATAGATCCAGGGAACATTTGCCTGAGGAGCAGACAGAGGGAGCTGGGAGTGTTTGGGCAAGAGAGCACCTGGGGATGATGCCCTGGGAAAGAGGGAGGGACGGGTCTGTGGCGTCCCCCCTGGGAAGAGGGGACCCTGAGAAGCATTCCCCAAGTCACACGAGCCTTCTCCCACAGGATCCCCTATTCTGTTATGCTAATATACCCAAGTTCTGTTTCCCTGCTGGCCCACTGCCCCTTGTCCATCAGTCACTCCCTCCCTGTTCCCCTATTAGCTCCCATACCCTGGCCCCACCTTTGTGCTGCCCCCACGCCCCCTGATGGTTGGCCCCGGATGTTCTCTCCGCCCCTACGACCCCATACTTAACCCTGGACCTTTCCCATGAGTCTTTGTTTTTGCTCCTGGACTTGTATACATGCGGGGCTGGAATAAATATCTCTGAAAACCCATGCAAAGACCCTTCCCTACTCTTTCCCGCAGACGCTTCCGAAAGGTTGCAGCACCATATCACCCATGCCAGGCCTCAACACCGGTCTGTGCTGGGAGGGCAAGAATGGACTTAAAAACAAGGGATAGTCAACGTAGGTCATGGGAAAATGGTAAGAATAGTAAGGGTGTCAGCAGATCTCCTGGGCTGGAGAGGGATGGTTCCCAGGGCTGGAGCGGGATGGTCCCCAGGGCTGGAGCTTCTCAGGAGCAGTTTCGATACATTTCCAGCTTGTTCTATGTGTCAGAAAGAAGTGATGCCAGGCACAACCCTGAAATAACAATGACTGAAGACCTCCAGGACAAGTGTCTGTTAGACAGGGAAATGTCTCATGGTAATTTCAGGGCTCATTTCCTACCCAGTCTTTGGTTTTGTTCAGGGACTATCAGTTTTCTCCACTGGCCATCCTGTCACTAGAAAACCAGTGAAGCTGTTTCACTCTTCCCCTTCATCTTCACATCTTGTGGGAAGGTTTGTTTGCCCCACAAGGATGGCACGGCGCTGATGCTGATGCTGAGCAGTGCTGGTGATGAGATAAAGGTGTTTTGACAAGATCCAGGTGAGTGGAAGCTGCTGTTAAAGCAAATGTTTGTTCGCTCCACTCCTGCTTTTTTCTCTGGTTGTTTGATATGTTTATTTACACCTAATCTTGGCAGCCTTGGCAGTGCAGCTCTCCCTCTGACCCCCCACCCCCACCCCAGCTCCTGACAACGGAGCAGAGTCTCCGGGCCAGTATCCTTATGAAAATTCCCTGTAGTTCTTCACTGGGATTAGCTCAGTTGGTCAGAGCATGGTGCTAATAATGCCAGGCTTGTGGGTTTGACCCCTGTATGGACCATTCACTTAAGAGTGGGACTCAGTGATCCTTGCGGGCCCCTTCCAGCTCAGAATATTCTGTGATTCTGAATTCTACACCACCTCCTCTCCTGAGCAGAGTCCACTCCGTGCTTCAGAGGAAGCTGGGACACAGGGCTACCATGCCCTAAATTCCGAGGTGTTCGTCACTCCTGCCCTTCCCACATAATGTGTGCTCACTGGCCCACATGGCTGCCAGCCATCGTCTGCCGAGAGTTTTGCAGTCCCAGGGAATGTGGCTGTGGGACTCCGTGGGGAAGGAAGGGCATGCCTGGGCAAGGGAGGCTGGGCAGACTGAGCTGGCTCTGCCCCTGCCACGGCTGGGGTGGGAGGGATGGGAATAGTAGGGTGAGGATGCTGAGCTGGCTGCAGGAAACAGGCTCGGGTTTAGGGGGGATCTTGGTTCACCCTGCTTAATTCCCTTCCTGAGAGAGCAGGTTGGGCGCAGTCCTGCTCAGGTGGGAGAACTGAGCTGCGCTCTGCATTCCTTCAGGTCTCCCCTGTGCTCTCCCCTCCCCTGGAGGATGAAGGTAAAGGCAAGATGTCTTGGTTTGAAAGACAGGTGTCTGTTGAGGGAGGCAGGAGCCTCCCTTGAAATGGAAAATGCAACCCCCTTCCCTCCAAATTATTATAATTTTTGAAATTAAGGGGCTTTCAGACAAAAGATATGGGGAATAGGAATAACAGTTCTTTACTTATATATACATATATATATATATATATAACAGAGCAATAATATAGCAACNCAGCATCTCCGTGGCTGATTCCACATCTCCCACTCAAATACCTCGATTGGAAGTGAGCTCTTCCACCTCCATCCCAGCTGCATTTCTGCTGGATCTCTGATTGCTGGGATGAAATTGCAACTGAATTCTGCCAGCTTTGAAGTCTGAACTAGGAGGGGTGGTCTTATTTTCAGACATGTAATTACCTGTCTACAAAATTATGAACGTGTACAAGGGAAAAAAGAGGGAAAAGCAAGATCTCTGTAAAACGGTAGAAAGGCTGTCATTTTCCCTGTTAGTTTTTGGGTTGATTTCTTCCATTCACAGCAGTGTTTAATCCAGCTGGGAACCTGCTCCAGAGATCATTCTTCCTGATGAGCTCCCTTGTCAGTACTGACCCTGAGATCTGTAAGGACACAGGACTCAATGTTTGAAAAGCCCAGAAAAAATCTCCAATCTGCAGCATCTTAGAAGCAGGAAAAATCTGTTTTCTTGCATAAGAAGAACATCATTTTATGGTGGCTGAATGCTGGCTGGCAATCAGGCTGGCAGTACCACTTGTTAAATGCAAGTTTCTGAAATACTTTGTTTTGGGACTAATTACAGTGTGTGGTTGCTCCAGCGATCCCATGTCATTAAGGAGAAGGTTCCTGCACCAGTGCCATGACGTTGATGGTGCTCATCAAGAAGAGACTCAGATTTCCTGGTAGGGCACAGATTGTGTGCTAATTAAGAGGTTACGTGGAGTGCCATGTGTGTCCTGTGCTTGGGGACAGTGTCTCCTTTCCTAGAGAGATCCTTGGATTTGACCAAGGTCCCAGGTTATCAAAGCCTCCCATAATTTTCAACACATGCTTAAAACCTTTTGAGGTCAATGGCGCTTAAGGACCAGCCTCAGTTCCACTGAATTTTGCTGGTTGGTCAGGGATGTATCCCCACTGGTGCCTGTTCTTCTTAAAGGACACGACTCATCCCTTGATCCAGCACAGCAAGCTGGAAATGCCTCAGTGACTGCCACACTTAACTTTATTTCTCTTTAAACTCTTAAGAGCTTGAAAATGTTTTTCTTTTCTCCAAGAAACTAAATGAGAGTTTATGTAGGAGGAAAAAAATATCATCTCTGGTAATATTATTTTACTGTGCCAACCAGTGGGGAGGCTTGACAGAGGATTATACAGTGGAAAAGGCCCAGTTTTCCAATGCTTTAATGACTGGACCTTTGTTCTAGCTCTCAACTGTGACCATTTAATAACTACTTGACTGACTTTGCCCTGAGCATGAAGTTGAATGTGGCTGCATTGTCTTGGAGAACAGGGTTGAAATTAAAATGTAATTTAGTGATTCAGGTGGTAACCCGATTATCCAATAGCTGCCTGTGGAGTGGGCCTTCGTGAGCATCCTTTGATATCAAAATACTTCCCTAGACAAAATTTAATTTACAGGTGCTATGTGGTTAAGTTCTCAAGTCATGGAATCCCAAAATGGTTTGGCTTGGAAAGGACCTTAAAGCCCATCTCATCCCACCCCGGCCATGGGCAGGGACACCTTCCACTATCCCAGGGTGCTCCAAGCCCTGTCCAGCCTGGCCTTGGACACTGTCAGGGATCCAGGGGCAGCCACAGCTTCTCTGGCCTGATGGGCCAGATCAGGCTTCTCTGATGGGCTTCTCTGTGCCAGGGCCTCTCCACTCTCACAGGGAACAATTCCTTCGCAATAGCCCATCTGTCCCTGCCCTCTGGCAGTTTAAAACCACTGCCCCTTGCCCTGTCACTGCCTGCCCATATAAAAAGTCCCACCCTCCTCTCCCATCTTTAAATCCTGTGTGAGGAAATCTCAACTGAACGTTCAGCCAACAGCAAAATGAAAGAAAAGTCTCTACTTTGACTGAAAGAATTGGAAGCAGATTGACATCTTTGCCCAGTGGACTCTGGGAGAGAGCCAGGTTGCTCTGTCCTCTGGAGAGTTCAGCATTTACCCAAGGCAGGCTCGAGGTGGTGATGCCTGAGGTGGCCACCTAAACCAGAGACTAGACAGGAATAAGGGAATAAAAGTAGATATTTATTTGAAGGGCCTTCAAAGGTACACCCTGGGCAGGCCAAAGGCAACACCCAAGATGGACCCTGGATCACGAGTTCTTCACACTTTTGTAAGTTTGGTTCATTTGCATATCAGAGTTAATCAATTAACACTTTAGTTAATGATGTAACTACCCCAAGTTTGCCCTCCTGTTCATAGGCTTTAGTTTACACATTTTGGGGCCTGGAACAATCAAGGGGTCCTTGGAGAGCAAGCTTGGAGAGATTTGTTCTGTCTAACCAGCATGAGAGAACAGCAGCTAACAGGCCACACAGAACTGCAGAGCTACACACCAGGCAGTACAGGATTTGAGAAATATAAAAGTTAAAACCTAAGGCATCAGTGGGAGGTAAAGCCAGCTCTGGGAGGAAGGTGCTGTGCCTAAAGGTGGCACAAGAGGACAGGAACAGAGCTGGAATGCACTCCAGGCCCCAGAGAGTGCCCGTGAGCTGTGCCCACCTCAATCCCTGCAGGCTGGGGCTGCTCCCTGGGGCCTGGCAGCTGCATTCAGCTGTGGACAAACCCTTCAGGGAAGGACATGATTGCCCACCACGGGAAAAGGAGCTGTGAGAAGCAGATCGTTTGGCCATGCAACAGATTTTTTTTTTTTTTTTTTGGGGGGTGGGCTTTAGTAGTTTCATTAGGAGTAGAAGGCAATGGTGGGTCTGTGGTTGGAAGCTCCAAGGTGGAGCTGGTCCTTTCTCTCTTGCCCAGGGTGCTTTGTCAGGGTTTGTAGAAAAATCAGGTCAGATAAATCCCATTTTGAGTGTCTCGTGCCAGGCTTAATTCCTGGTGCTGTGTCTCTCTCTGAAAGGAGTTAAGTGTCCTTGACTGTGGCTGTCCTCTCTACAGTGACAATTCTTTCGTGCTTCCACTTTCCTGTGCCCTCTGGCTTGCTTTTAGTCTGGCTTGTTCTCAAAACAACCCCAAAATGCCTGTGCTCCATCCCAACAGAAATGATAACAGGAGGCAGAAATTCCAGAGGAATGTTGTTCTTCTAAAATGTTCAGTTACTGTTAGTTTGCAGCTCAATTTTTTTTTTTTTAGGACGAATAAATTTACTGTAATAGGAGTGAGTCAGCATGGATATATTGCAGGTAAATCATGTCAGACTAATTCGATCACTTATGCTAATGAAACAACTACCAGGGTAGATAGTATAAATCTATCTGGTTGTCCACAAGGCTTTAAGAAAATTTTGCCTGATGGATTATGGTCCAAAATCCCTAAATGTAGGTTGAAATAATCTATTATTGAAAAGGGTAAAATCCTGGGAAGAAGAATTAGAGCTCAGGTTGAGTGTCAGTGAGGAGGGATCTGCTGAGCAGCAGATCCTCTGCTGGGGCTCTTTAATATTTTTATTAAAGATTTATGGGACACGGCAGCGTGTAGGGTCATTAAATTTGCAGTTATACAGAGCTAAAGGGATCAGGCAAGAGTTACTGGTCTTTCTTTGCAGAGAAATTACTTTCTGGCAGTAAAATTCTTGCTAAATTATGTAGGGAGCCTGAAAACGTGATCCTGACTGGACCAGGAGGCTCCATGGCAGTTGCAGAGCTGGAGGTACAAACTGGAGTTTTTAGGGTGGGGATGGGGAGGTTTTACTGAGAGTTTGGGGGGAGACAATTCACCTGCAGGACACGGAGAGAGTTTTCCTTAATTTTAAAAAATGTTTGGGTCCTTAAGAATCTGTCACCATAAACATTGCCCAGCAGTGTTTGATAGAAAGTAGCTGGGAGCAGCTTCCAGAATGATGTGCTGACTGTGCTGCTCCAGAGGCAGTGGAACGTGGCCTCTTCTTCCAGCCTCTCCAGGAAAAATGCTCAGTCTTGGGAAGATGTTCTGTAAGTAGCAGCTGATGTGTCGCATGAGATTCTGAGCAGGCAAAGAGTGAAAATAACAGGAGAGTTATTCCTCTATTGTTTTTTCCTCTATTTTGGTCTCTGATTTAAATCAGCTCCTGAGGCAGAATTAATTTCTGGGAGAAGAGTGATGCTTTTGAACTGAGATTTCTGCAAAGGGGGAGAACACCAGTGTTTCAGAGCCAGTGGAAGTGCCTAAAGGTGGCCAGTTGCACTTCCAGCACACCCAGATGCCACACTCTTGATTCCTTCACCAGTGACACTGATCATGCAAACCTTATCATTAGCAGATGGGCAAAAATATTAACATGTGACCCAGCAAATAAATCTGTTCAATAAATCAAAGATAGAAGCGAAGATGAAATCTGAAATCCCTGTGGAGTGAGAATAACTCATTCCTGGTGCCAGTTCAAAATCAACCACCACAGGAGAATGTAATGACCCTGGTGTTTAGTGAAATTAGACTTGACACTGGCCAGGGCCCCATTATTTTGGTTGGTTAGGATTTGCAATTGTTTGCCACCCATTAGAAATCCCAGTAACCTGTTCTAAGGGCACGCAAATTAAGATTCCCTCTCTCTGTGCACGATTACTCATCACACCACAGCTCCACGTTAATTGGAAAATAACTGGTGGCTGAGCACATCTTACCCGGGCTGTCACTGGAGCCCAGGAACACTGGGCTGAGCTTCACACACAATTTGTTGTACACACAACAGCTCACAAAAAAACTTGCAGGAAATTAATGCTCCAATAGTTTATCAGATGCAAAGATAATTATTAATCCTTAACCATCCTGGTAATTTCTTTTTGGGAGTTCACCTCCGTTTCCTTCAGGGCCTTCAACATGAGAACACACGGTTCCCTTCCTAAACCCCAGCTCTGGATTTTCTTTTATCCACAGCCTGACAGTGAATTGGGGAGGTTTGCTGGTCCAAGCCAAGCTCCCAGGGCATGGACCTCTGAAGGCTGCACTCACAGATTAGAGGATAATCAGGGAATCACAGACAGATGAGGTTTGGTGGGACCTTAAAGCCCATCCAGTCCCAACTACTGCTATGGGCAGTGACACTTCCTACTAGACCAGGTTGCTCCAGCCTGGCCTGGAACACTTCCAGGGATGAGGCAGCCACAGCTGCTCTTGACAGCCTGTTAGCTCCAATCATACCACCTTCCCTCTCCTGCTAGTGGGAATCTTGTTTAGCTAAACCAGAGCAGAATGAAATGGGGGGAGATTTAGCTGATTGGGCTGTATAAGCTGTCTGGAAACACCATGAGGTCCTGCAGGGAGACAAGCAGGGGCAGAGAGGCTTCCTAGAGGTCCCACTGGCACTAGGAAGCAGGAGTGTGCAATAGGAATAGATCTGGAGAGTGAAACGTCCAGTGCTGGTCCACTCTGTGTTTTGGGAGGAATTACTTGGGATAGCTCTGGTCTGGCCCCATGGCTTGGAGCATTCAATAGTAGTGTGGGCTCTGTGGGTCTCTGGGGCTCCTCCCATGGCTGAAAAGACTCCAGTTCTGCAGCCTGGACCTGCCTGTAGCAATTGGGAAGGTCAGGAGAGTCCCCTCAAAGGAGCTGCCCTGCTCCAGATACAGCAAACACCAACCCAGGCACGGGAGGTGCAGGGAGCTGTCAGAGCAGCTGCTCCTTCCTGGAAGCAGCAGATGAAAGTTAATCAGGACATGCAAAGCCTGGTTTATTGTCTTGATAACACATTCATCACTCTGAAATGCTGTTGTTCCAGGAAAGCAATAGCTTGCAGTCAGGAAGTTTCATGATTAGAATCGCTGCAGCTCCCAAGGGAAAGGATGGCATTGTCTGGGCGGACTTGGATCTGCCAAGAACACTTGCCCCTGGTACTCCACCAAGGCTCTACGGTAGAAGAGTTGCCACTGATGATGTGGGATTTAGCAGCCAAGAGATGCTGTGCTGTGTGGGACACAGCACTGAATGGGAGCAGTGAGAAATGGAGTTCACCCCGTGAACTGACACGAGCTCCCAGCTGGCTTTGGCAGGAAGCTGTTCAGGTAAGATCAGTTTATTCAATGCATTCACTTTTTTATCCAGGAAGTACACTCCCTGTATCCCACTGCCTGAGTCCATGCATTCCCTGTGTATCCAAACAGCTGAATTTTCACTTGGGACAGTTCAGCTTGCACAAACCAAGGGAGAGATGGAAAAAGACCCTTCTGCATTGGTGTGACGATCGATTGTTTTTTATTTTTGCTCTGATGCCAGGCCTGGATTTGAAATAGAAAAGCAGGATCCCGTTTTGTGGAGTAACTTTCGGAGGGGGCCCTGAAGGAGGAATGTAAGTCGGGGCTGGAGAGATCAGACAGGAACCAGGAGAAAAAAAGCTGCCAGTGTTGGGGACGTGGGAGCTGGTGCTGGATGAAGCGGGACCTCCCGCTGTTCGCAGCTCGCTGCTGCCTTGGCCAGGCTGGCATCCTGTGCAGGGGGAACGCAGGGAAGAGCTAATCTATGGAAACAGAAGGACAGACTTAGCTTGAGAAGATGAGCATGCTGAGCTGGTTTCTGCTCTGTTACACCCTGAAACCTTGCTGATATCCGTGCAGCTCCCCAGCTGGAACTTGGAGCAACAGGGCTTCTTTATGCATTTTCTCCAGAGCCAGACTGGTGAGGATTTGGTGAGGACTGGAGAAACTGATACTGAGATTTTCAGCTCGGCAGGAGGGAATCTCTGTTTGCTTAATTTGGGAACAGACAGCCCTATAACTTACAGTATGTAAAGCTTAAGCAGAAGTATCCCCTTGTGTAGAGTTCGAGGCAGCCAGGAAAAGTCTTTCAGGCTGCCTGGGCCATTCCACAGCCTTCCTCCATTCCTTCGCATACAAAGAGATGCCTGCTCCAAACAGTTTGTGCAAGGACGAGACTCCAGTATAGTAATCCAGGGATTCACACAGCCACGTGTAGTGTAACCAACCCCCTGTATAATTTCTATCAGAGGTGAGGTAAAGAGCCCCTTCTGGAAAACACCTGACCTCATAATTTCACCTGGTGCCCTGAAGAAGCTCTTCCATGCTGGACGTCCTAGCTTTAGGGCTATGGCAATCTCCAATATTCTCCAAGTCCTTTTCCAAACTATTCTGTTCTGAGGCAGCATCCTGAGAGTGTAACCTGTGTTTCTGATTTCAGATTTCTTACTTTGTATCTCACTGTTTAAATCACATTTCACTGTCATGTGGCCAGCTCTCGCTCATGTCAGATCCCAGTGTATTGACAGCCCAGTCCTGCTTCTTGTTCCCCTCCCACCAATCTTGTTGGCATCTGCAAACTTCTCCATGACAAGAATTTATATAGAGCCATTTAGATAATTGATAAAAATATTAAATAAAATGGCAATGGGAGTTTCACTCTTCTTTTATCCCAGATATTTTTAGCCAGTGTAATATTGCTGTATGTTTATCGAGTCGTGGCTATTGGAACATCCAGTAAATATGCCTTTGAAGAACAGCCAGTTTCCAGGAATGCTTTCCACCTTAAATGTGCATTCCCAATCCATTATGCTGGCTACTGAGGCCTGGGAAAACAGAAATGTTAAATGCATAGGTGTGTGTGTGTGTGTCACTGCTGGTGCAGGTGTTGGCACAAATGTCACCAGATCATGGCCTGTGGTGTTGAGGCAGCTTGCTGGCCTTTGGATCACAAATTCACCCCTTGGCCTTCTGAGGTTCAGCAGGAGGTTTTCCCACGTGAATTGCAGCAGTTTCTGGGCTGAAGGCTCTGTTATTTGGGAAGAACTCCTGGCTTTATGAGTCAGAGCTAGGCCTGAGCTGCAGCTTACCACAGTCACGCAACTCTGCTTTGTGCCATCGTGTGCCAGTCTGGATACTGTCCCTGTGGTGGTGGCCACCCCCTAAAATGGTGTTAATGCACATTTTGAATGTTTCTTTTCAGTTGCCAGCCTGGATCCAGGTGGAGAACACGGCTGCTCTGATTGCCATGGACTGAGCTGGAGCTGCAGGTTTATCCGGAGCCAGGTGTGCCAGCATTCCCAGAAAGGCAGAGTGGCAGGCTGAGACCTTTCCATGAAGGATACCCTTGCCACCAACCCTCAGGTTTGCTACTTGTTTGAGACCTCTCATAGGACAGCCCTGGAGCTCATTTAGATCCCTGGTTATGAGGTTATAAACCCAGGGAGTTTATAAATTTCCCCCTCACCCTCCAAATCTGCAGCTGTCACCTGGCTTTGGGAGATGTGGGCATGGAAGGATCTGGCTTCCCACTGCCAGAGGGCAGGGTTAATGGGATATGAGGGAGAAATTCCTCCCTGTGAGGGTGGTGAGGCTCTGGCACAGGGTGCCCAGAGAAGTTGTGGCTGCTCCTGGATCCCTGGCAGTGTCCAAGGCCGCGTTGGATGGGGCTTGGAGCAACCTGGGATAGTGGAAGGTGTCCCTGCCGATGGCAGGGGTGGGATGAAATAATCTTCAGGGACCCATCCAACCCAAACGAGTCTGGGATTCTGTGATTTTCTGATTCTATGATCTGCCCCTTTTGCAGCACTTCCCAAGAGCAGAGGTGTCACTGCTGGAGGGAGGGACAAAGGCAACTCTTCTGCTGGCAGCTGTGTAGCAAATCTCCCTGCAGAAATACATCTCAGAATCTCAGAATTCCTCAGAACTGGCCAAATATCCCCAGGCTGGTACAGCAGAGCATGAAGGAAGTGGCTGATATTCAGACCTTGGTCTTTAGCTGTGCAGGAGCTGAAAGCACAGGCAGGGCTGTGCCTCGGGGAGAGAGGCCTGGACAGCCTTTGACACAGGAACAGAGCTCCTTTTTCCTTTGACACAGGAACAGAATCCATGTTGTGCTGGAGGCAGAAGAGTCGTCATGAAAAGGAGGTGACTTGGCCCATGCGAGGATGCCGGAGCTGCCCTGCTGTGCACAGCCCTGATCTCACTGTGGGGTTGGCTCTGCACTGACGGCTCTGGAGGAGGTTGGGGCTGAGGAGCTTGGCAGGGCAAAATAAACCAAAGGGAGTGCCTTGGACAGGAATGGAGGAATTCCGACTGTACGCAGTGTCATCCAGGTGCTCCAGCTCAGGGCTGTTGCTCATGGCACACAGGTAGGAGGGAACAGGAAGGGAAGGCAGCTGAAGGTAGTTCCTGCTACAGTCGGCTCCCTGCAGCCTGGGAAGGCCTTGGGCAGCCTATCCCACATCCCTGTCTGCTTTTCATTATTGTTTTTATAGCCAGAAATAAGAGCTTTATTGGCTTTATTCATCTCCTGTCAGATGCCCAATCAACATCTGGCAATACAGCAATTCCCAGAAAGTGCTGACCTAGTGAGAGGCAGTGGAGCAGGAGGTGTGCAGGAAGGTCTCCATCCCCCTTCCCACGCCTGGCCGCCCTTTTTGTTATCTTCCCAGCCCAAGTGGGATGTGCACCCCGCCTCAGTGGATTTCAGAGCACCAGGCTACTGGGAGATCCTGGGGTTGGAAGGCACCTGACAAAACATCTGGGGCGTGGAGATGGGGGCAGCAGGAACCCAGCAGGAGACAGGGCATCCCAAAAACTGCTCCTGGGCTGGAGTTGGCCCATGCATTGGGAGGAGATTGGACAAATGGATCAGAAAGGAGCTGATCCATTCCTTTGGGCAGTTGCGGGCCAGTGTAAGGGACGCACACAGCAGGGCAGAGCAGCTCAGCTTTCCCTCCTCCCATTGTTGGGATTTGCACAGGACTCAGAACTCGGGCAAGAAAATGCAGGGATCCTTCACATGGGGTCTTTGATAGAGTTGCCTGCATGTTAGAGGATTTTAAGATCCAGCAGAAGATTCAACAGAGAGGAACCCATTTTTATTTACTTGGGTGCATATTGGACTCATAATAAAATGGGGTGTAACAAGCCAGAGGCAAGTTCTCTTCCACTTGGAGATTAGCTGGAATGTGGCTGCTCCAGCAGGTCCAGCAGGTTCCCTGTCAGATCCCTGGGCTCCCACACTGGATCTCTTGAGCCCCCTTTTCCCACACAGTCCCATCCCTTCTTCTCCCTCAGGTGTGGGTGGCTTGGTTTGTGCTGGATTGTGGGACCTGCCTTTCCACATCGTGGCTTTTCTTTGCCCCCTCTCCTACATTCCAGTTGGTCAGGGCAGTTCCTCCCTCTTCTCTGCCAGAGTCTTCTCCCCACATTTTGTCCTTTTCTGCCAGTCACCTCCATGGGAAGTGCCCTCCTGTTCCTGTGGCACTGTTCTTGCCCCTCCAATCATCCTCCTGTCCCTGACCAGCTGCAGCCCAACTATTTGATGTGCTCTCCTGCCCCATAAATCCCCCATGGGCTCTGCAGCCCCTCTGGAAGCCCTTCCCAAACCTCCACCCTGAGACAGCACCTGACCAAGGCCACTTTGTGGCTTCAGGTGGTTTTGTCACCTTGCGCCTGCGCTTTGGTGCCTGTGATGAGTGGAGTGGGTTCCCCTTTCCTCCTGCCCAGAAGTGGAGCCAGGGCAGATGGTCTTTGGCTCCAGGAGGGAAAAGCTGTACCCCAACATGGATATTCGCTTTGGAGTAGCAAACCCTGCCGTGAAACAAGGGCTCAGACCCTTGTAGCCCAAAGCAATGTACCTGCAACCGCTTCCCATCCTGCCCCTTTCTGGGACATGCGGTGTCCCCAGGCCCCCAGAGCTGGGTGTCTGTGCCCATCCTCTGCTCCAAATGCGTAGCAGGAGACACAGATCACTCAGAGAAAGGTCCCGAGCTGCCTCATCAGCTGCCCACTCATGTGAGCAAATGCCACCAGTGGGAGCCGAGGCATCGCAATCCAGCCCAGAATGCTCCTTTAAAGACATTTCAGTAGCTCAATTAAGCTTCCACTAGTGTGTTTTCTTCCCCCCCCCCGCCCCCCCCCGCTTTGCTTTCATGGTCATTTAAAACAAATAAAGTGAGCAGAAAACGGCAGCATGATAACCACCCTTTAATTCCCTTCCCACGGGTCTCCCGATTATTTGGTGATTCAGCGGCAGCGGGGGGAACGTTTACGGAAAGGAAGGCGGGAGCTTCCCACAGGGGCGACAGCTCACAGCCCAGGGCCTCCGAGCACTGGGGAGGAAATACGTGCCTCGGATTCTCCTTTTCAGTCCCATGGATGTGGTGAATGCAGTGCAAAGCCCGGGCCCTGCAGGAGCAGCAGCCCTGTTCTCAGTGCCCTCGTTGTTCTCACATTGTGTCTGGGGACGGGCACCAGTGCTCGGGATGTATTTCACGCTTCTGTGCAAACACAATATGAGATGAAGAATTCATACCCTCGCACAAGACCAGAGTGGATTTTCTCATAGTAAGGAAAAGCAGCCAGATCGGAGCCTGCCAATTCCTGCCCCATGCTCCCGCCTTCCCTAGGAAGTTCAAACAAGCCTGTGCTTTTAAACTGGCGCAGAGAAGTATATTGAATTTTTTAAAAAACCAACACAAATCCTTTTAGATCTTTCTTACATTATTCCCCCCACCTCTGTCTCGGTAGGTGACTTTTCCAGCCCTCCCCCACTTGGTCTGCTGGGTCTGAGTGGGGGTAGAGGAGAATTCCATGTGTTTTATGTGTGTGAACAATTAATAGTGGGCCTGTGTCTTGCTGGAAGAGTGTGTAAAACACACCCCAGGAGGGGGAAAAGAACAACTGCCCAGCCTGCTAAACACTCCAGAGCTTTTCCTGTCCTGGAGGAAAACATGATGTGGGGGTTTGCTTATTCATCAGCAGCAGTAAATAACGGGCCTCACCTTGAGCTCTCCTTCACCCACTTCTGCTTCTCCCCAGCCTCCAGGCTGGCAAGGAAAGGAAATACTTGCTGTCCTCTGGGTGACAAATTGGGGGTTTATAGCTGTTCACATTTTAGGTTTTGTTTCCTCTCTAAAAAGCTCTGTTTTCATCCTTATGGCTTTGTGTTTCCCAGCATCTGAAGCCCGGAGTGCTTCTGCCAGCCTGACACTGGAGGTGAGTCCTGACCCCAGTGCCTGAGCTGTCACTGCCACATCCCAGCTGGGCATTGTGCATGCAGGTGCTTCTCCTGGGCAGAACGCAGGGTGCACCTTAGTCATTCCATACATTTATAATCTGATCCCTCGGAACAGCTCTGTCAGCAGCTTCTCCTCCCCTTGTGCAGTTCACAGAGACATTTCCATCCCTGGACACCCTGGAAGTCCCAACAAGCCACGAGTGGCCAGGACCTGCCGAAGTGTATTGATCCAGACATTGGATCCCTGAAACCTGTGCTTTCCCAGCACCTTTGTAAAGTGTCCTGAGTTAAAGTGATTCAGGGAGCACATTTCCAGTCTGTCAGCGGGCTGCATCCATCACTCCCCTGAACATGCACCAGATTGTTAATGCTCCAGGCCAAATACCACGTCTTTTTTAATGCCTACCAAATGTAGTGCGTGATGCTGGCTTAATATTTATAATAATTATTAAAGCAATGGCAGTAGCTGCATTCCTATAGGCTAGAAGTGGCCAGGAACAGACCAAAAAAAATGATTCATTGTTCCAATTAATTCTCGAGCTCACACTGGTGATTAATTAGCCTGGCGATAGCTCTTTGCAAAAGATCAGGGTGAGAATTAATAGGGAGACACGTGCTGACTTTTAAGATGGTTCCAGCACTCTTTAGTGCCCTTCCTTGGGCCTGTTGAATTAGAGCCAGCGGCATGGGCTTGCTCCGCACTGGCACCCCCGACGGCAGGCACTGCGGAGTATTTACATGACAGGGTGCCGTGCAAAACTTCAAAATTAAATTCCCATCCAGGTCTCTAAATATAACTCAGAAATGTCAGAGATGCTGGGAAGAACGCTGGCGCTGGATGAGGTTGCTGTCAGGGAGAGGCAATAGTGTGCCAGATTTATACCGGCCTGAATGGGCAGGTGACTTTTCAGCTCTGGTGTTTAAGGAGCCTGAGCTGCTCTGATGGATGTATTTCACCTGGTGGGAGGCACAACATCCAGCGGGAACACGTGCTGGAGCCTTGTGTGCCTGGCTAGGATGGGGGAGATGGAGCAGGGGCAGCCCCCAGGAGCTTGTGAGTTCCCAGGAGGCACAACCCACTCTGGAGCACCAACCTTTGAAGGTGAGCCCTGCTGGCAAAGCTTCTCCTCCTGGTTTTATCCATCACTCCTTCTGCTGCCTCATTATCTCTCCCTTCTGCACATTGGTGCCTCCCACCACCCCAATTCATTTTTCCCAGTTGCAGCAGCTATTGAGTAGTTCATAGAGATGGGGTTGAGCCAGTCCCCCAGGCTGCTCCCAAATTGCTGACAAGGCCGGTTCCTCTGTTCACACATCAATCTGAGAGCACCAGCAAAATTCCATCCTGGTTGACTTAATTGTTAGGAGCTGCAACGCCAATGTCTTTGTAAATAAAATAGTTTAATCTCATGGGGCCTGCCTGGAGAGAGGGGAGTAAATACATCAATATGTAAAGGGATCCACAAGAGGAGGATGAACTGGGACTTTGCAAAACTGATAAAGCGTCTTCAGAGATGTGTTGTCACTGCATTTTGTGTATACTCTGATGAAGCAGACAGTAAGGCTGGATCTCAGCCTGGGCTGGGGAGAGAGGGAGGGAGGGAGAAGTGTGGGCACCAGCACACCGTGACTGCAATTCTTGTATGGATTGATTTGACTCAAATGTATTGAGGCTGGTCTAATTGCTCCTTTAGTCTCAGGCTTTGATTTTCCTTTTGTTTTCACATCTCTACCACTGAGTCTTTCCTGCATTTCAAGCAGCCTGGCTGGGGCAGTGTCCAGTCTGAGCTGCACCTCTGTGTGACCCAGAGTCAGTACCTGTCCTTGCCCAGCCCTTCCACAGTGTCTCTCCAGCAAAGTGCGCAAGTGTTAAGGGCAGCAAAGGTCAGGCTTTTGCTGTGTGGGTGTTTTACCTGTGTAACAGCATCGGGGGTTATTCTGGAAAACAAAGCCTGAAGTTTTTGGGACACCTTGTTCATGTCGAGCCTGTGCTGGTGTAACCCCCATAGGAGATGGGAGGGACTTGGGGGAGAGCAGCTGCACGCAGCACGGGCAGGAGAAGGTGCAGTGCCCGGTGTGCATCCTGCAGGACCTTCCCCTTCCCCTTCCCCTTCCCCTTCCCCTCCCTTCCCTTCCCTTCCCTTCCCTTCCCTTCCCTTCCCGAACTTCCCGAACTTCCCGAACTTCCCGAACTTCCCGAACTTCCCGAACTTCCCGAACTTCCCTTCCCGTCCCCTTCCCGTTCCTCTTCCGCGTCCCGTCCCTTCCGTCCCCCGGTGCCCACCCACGGCAGACGCCGCTCCCGGGCAGTGCCGTGGCACTCCCACGGCACAGGTGTCAATGCCGACCGGCAGCTGCCCTGCCCTGTGTCAGGCAGGAGCAAACCTGTCACCCAGCCCGGGCACCTCTCCAGGCTGTCCCGGCCAGGAGAGCGGCAGGGCGCTCCCTCCCGCCGCGCTGCCTGCGGCGCTGCTCCCTCTCCGCGGGCGCAGCTCCAGCCCTTGTTTTGCAGCGCGCCACGCGGAATTTTATCACCTTCAACAATGAAATCTGTCACCTTCAAGCTGCCTTATTGTGATCTGGGGACTCGTGCCCGGCCGCTGTAACTGGGCTCTGGAACAGAGCACCGCGTCCTTCCCCAGCGCTTACGCCCACGACCGACTTGAGGGAACTTTAGGGACCACATTTGTGGCGTTTTATCCCCGGGATCAGATCGCTGATTGATCTTCCTTTCTTTTTCTCCCTCTGCCTCCTCCTGTCTCATGTGCGTCTCAATCCGCATTTCCTGATGGCTGCTCCAGCCCCGCTCCAGCTCGGAGAATAAATCCCAGCAGACCCGCAGTATAGCCAGCGTTCCAGGAGGAGAGCTGGGGTGTTGAAGAAGCAGAAATAGGTGTTTAAAAGGATGGCACCCTCGTGCTGCATCAGGTATAGAAACACAGGTGTTTGAGTCATTGGCTCCTGGACCTCTGTGAGAAAGTGATTTGATAGTAAAGCCAGGGTGGTGCCTCTTCAGCAGACAGGGATGGCTTGGATGTCACAGCTCTTCAAGTGGGCTTTGTGGGACTCCTTCTGGGGACAGTTTGGTAATAAATTGACTTTTATTAATCTGCTTTAATTACCTGCTAAGATCAGAATGCTTGCTGCATTTCTCTGGCTCCCATTGTAGCTGCCTTTTTGCTTTAGGGGGTGAGTCGTTTCCCCTGAAATGCAGTTATGTACATTCGCATGGGCTAATTACAAACTCAGCATCAGCGCTGCAATATCTGTACAGCAAAAGGGCTGTCACTGCTCGGAAATGCCTGCCTTGGTGCAGAAATCAGACCTTTTTTTTGTGAAATCATTTGGTCACATCTTTGGGGTTTAGATTTTCAATGAATAATCAATACCTGCCACAAAAGGTTTAAATTTAAAAAAAAGGCGTTCATTGAAGTTTCTCCACAGGAAAAATTGATCCCATATATTATTAAATACAAAGAGACTTATGTCTTGAATTTCATCTCACCACAGCTTATAATAACCCTTCAGAAGCTTGAACCAGGGCTTTTTTTCATTAAACAAAACGTTGGGTTCCCCGGCTGCCTCCATTACAGGCACATGTTGGAAGGTGCCTGTGCCCAGCAGTTCTGGCCTGGAGGGCTGAGCTCATTCCTGCCCGTTTTCATAAAAAATGGGAATATTTATTTCCAAAGTGACTGTGTAAGGGATATCAGCACATGACCAGTGACAGGGAAGCACATTTTCTGGCTGGCAGGTTTAAACATTTGCCTTCTGAGCACCTGGGTAGGGAAGTAGGGCCATGGAGAGGTCACTGGTGATGAAAGGTGCAGTGGGTGATGCTGCAGCTTATCCTCTGGTCCCCCTAGCCTGTGGTCCCTGACCTCAGAGATCCCCCATATCCGTGCAGTTGCTGTGCACTTGGACACTTTAGGACATGACAGTGTGCTAGGGCTGGGAATACAAGGATTTCCAGCACCACCAGAAAGGAGCCGGGGAAAACCCCAATTACTCTGTCCCTCTTTTGTTGGATTTTCCAGAGGTGGCACTCCAAGGCAGCCAGGCAAACTTGGAATAAAGAAATGCTTCAGTCATATTTTCTTTCCCCATGGTTCCAATCTCCAAAATGGGATTACCAGGGTGAGATGCAGATGCATTTCACCTCTGCCAACCTCCAGCAGCTTCCACTGCAGCCCTGGGAGAGCTCTGGGGATGCACCTCCGTGGGATATGTCCAGCTGGTACTGCTGCCTCTGGCCTGTCCTAAGCCAGGGTGTCCAACTGCCTGACCCAACTGCAGAGATTTTGTGACAAGCTAGTGCAAACTGTTCCTCCAGCACACACAGATTGGCTTTGCAGGGCAAAACTAAGCAGCAACACAGATATCATACTCTGTTTTATTTCCCCCTGTCTTTTTTTGTTCTTTGCTTCAGGAAAGCAGGAGGAGGCGAGGCAGGATTGACACTTTCTCCTGCCAAGGGCTTTTCCTAAGACGCCTGCTGGGAACCCTCCTGTGAGTTTCTCTTTAGGTGGGAGCTGTTTTGATTTTCTCGCTGCCGAAGTTGCACTGAGGTGCCTGGAGAAGGATTTGCTGCTTGCTTATGAAATCCATTCTCCCTCGAGGATCTACTCTTTCTGGCTTGATAAACTCTTAATTCTTGCTGTCTAACAACACCGAGGGACTGTATTTTGTGCCTTGATGAGTGTTTGGTGATTGATGTTCATTTGTGCTTGCAGGAGATCAGTAACCTCATTTCAGTTTTGCCAGAACATCAGCACAAGAGCTCTGTGTCCTTCTCCCTTCCTGGTCAGGTACAAATGAAAGAGAAAGTCAAGAGGCTCTAGCCTGTCCAGACCTACCCTCTCACCATATGGCTCGAGTTCTCTTTGTGCCCCGCGTTGCACAGGGGCACGTGGGAAAGGATGCGCTCAGCTATTTTTGCTATCGTTGTGTTATCTTGTTTTTGTTCTTGGTTCTGTTCACTGTCTGGGATATTTGGAAGGAGCTGTTGTAACTTGGCATGGGAGTAGATTGCTCTAAATATGACCTCACAGAGTCGATATAAATTTAGAGTAGCTAGGACTTGGACCCCAAATACCTTTTTTAACCCTTTACTGTCTTGTCCAAGCCCACTCCCTCTGCTCTTTCTGACCTCTTACAGCAGTTTTGAGAGGAACATGACTCCTGTTTTATCATGTGTCTGTGATACCCAAACAGTTTATACATTTTATGAGAAAGATCTCTCATAAAGAGCAGAGAGATCTTTCACTTGCCCCTGCATGTGCACACACACAGGTACACCCTCTGAGGAAGGATTTGTCAGCAGAAGAAATCCCAGAGGAAAAATGCCCATAATGATGAATTCACAGAAAAGACGCAATCCTACGCCCAGATAGCCAGGTAATATCATTCACCAAACTGTGACACTGTTCTCAGAGAGAAAATGTCATTTCCCTTTAAAAATCCATTTTCTTTCCATAGGAGAAAGGACACTTAGAGCACTTGTACTGAAAGGGAGAAGGTGAAGGAGCCTGTGAGCATTCCCTGCCTCCTCTGCTCTTATGCAGATTCTAAACATGGGTCTGGTTGTTTCTTATATATATTTATTTTTCCTCTCTGCTTTTTTGCTTTGAAGTATCTGCCTGTGTTCTCAATGAAGAACAGCTGAGAGATCAGGAAAATGGCTTAAGAATTCAGCAGGCTGTGAGCTATTTGGATTGAAAACAGTGCCTGGGAGAGAGCCCTTCACATTGCCTCTCTAAACAATCTCCTGTCACCATCAGAGGTTGCTGTCCTTTGTTTGTCACCTTCCCTCTGACTCTCCAGAGCCTCCAAGGAAGGAAAAAGAAGGACAAAGGAGGCTCCTTTTCTTTTTCCTCTGTTAAATTCCCCCAAGCCGTCATTTTAAAACCCACAGCACAGCCCTTATGGCCCATCTGCCGTTGTTCCATGGCTTTGTTCATTATTTCCTTGTTAAGCAAGCCCTGGATCCTTGGGAGCCATGAGCAGGACCTGAGTGCCACCCTGAGCTGCAGCTCCCCCTCTGCATCCTGCCAAAGAGGAGCTGCCCACAGGACACTCAGGCACAGCTTCTGGAGTATCTCTAAAGCCGTTTTTGTTCAGAAATTCCCATTGTTGTTGTTCGTGCTGACCTCAGTGGGCTGCATCTTTTCCAAATGTTTCTGATGTTTCTCACAGGGTAATCTGTGAATGTCACAGACAAGAATTCTGCTGACTTCATTTTGGCTTCTGCTCCCCATTGGATGGGCTCCTCTCTTTATAGGGGAATGCCTCCAGCCAAAAAGAGAGGCAAAACCCCCCAGCCCCTGAGCTAAGTGAAAGCAGGCCCAAAGGGAAGCGTGTTCCAGCCGCAGTGCCTCTTGCTGGCTGGCTTCTGTTCTGTGCTTGGGGATGTGCCAAACTCCAGTGCCTCCGTGCTTTTGATTCCTGTTTATCCCCGGCAACGTGATTGTCTGTAATTATATATAATCTCCTCCTTGTTTACTCTTCTTCCTCCAGGTCTGAATGCAAGCTCGATGGCAACTCGCTGCTCTGTCTGCCAGGGCTGCAGCTCCAACTGCTCCTCTCCATCCTCCACCTTCTTTTTCCAAAGTAACAAAGCCATTGGATTTCCTCCCACCCCTTCCCCGTGCCTCCCCTCCCCCTCGCTGGCACCGGGGTTATTTATACAGAATGTGGAAACAATTTGCAGGAAAGTGAAGGATTGTAAGCAGGCCGAGGGAAGGGAGGCATGCTTGTTGTGCACGCTGAGAGACCGAGCAGAGAAATGCTGCTTTTTGGGGGGCACAGGGAGCAGACTGTGTTCCTTTCTTCCTTCTCCCTTCTCTCACCATCTCCCTGAGCTCTTTCCATCCTGCTGGAGTCAAGGCCAAACCAGAGCAACCAGATCTCAGTGTGTACTTTGGAGGACGCTCAGGCTGGATCCTGCCCTGCACTGCAGCTCCGTGAGGCGGTATCTATGTGCTTAATCCCCTCCAAGGTTCTGCTCTTCTGGATAAGTGTTAATGAAGAGCATGTGTGCTCCTGAGGTCCTGCTCCAGGCCCTGGGAGCTGCAGCACTGCCTGGTGTTAGACACAGCTCTTCCCAGGAACAGCTCGGCTCAAGGAGGACATGCCTGTGAGTGAACGAGGCAGGAACTTTTTGAAAAGTCTAATTTCAGTCTTTCTCCCCTCACCTGCCAAACACTGTTTCCAGGGCATCCCAGCACCTTGCCAGCTCCACTGAGAGTGTGTCTGTAAATCCAGCAGTTTCCCTGAGCGTTCTGGGGCTGGGGAAGCTGAACCAGCCCTCACTCAGTGCATCTGAGCAGTTCTGGGGTCTTCAGACCTTGCTCTGCACTGTGAAGTCCTCAAAGAGAGATAATCCAAACATACACATCCTTTGGGGAAGGGCTGCTGGCATTGCAGAGGGAAGGGACCATTACCCTGGGTTCTGGGTCAGAGCAGAGCAGCTGCCCGGGGCACAGTGGGGGCCTCAGCCAGCTCCTGCCCTCCTGGGAGCCTCCTTTCCCAAGAGCCTTCAGCCTTGGGACGGGATCTGTGCATTGTGCTGAGCTGATAGGGCAGGACCAGGAAGCTGCCAAGTGGGACAGCATGTTCCTCTCTAACCCAGGCAGATTCCTGGCTGGGAACTGGTGCAGCTGATCCACTATGATCCAGTGGCACAGAGGGACAGTCAGAAGGAACCTCTGGTGGGCTTTTCCTTTTCCTGAGAATCCGTCCTGTCCACGTTCCAGTTCTTCCTGCTCCTTCTCAGTCACTGCCCACACACAGAGTGGGAACTTCCTGTGGATGTTTGTTCTGTAACCTGCCACGTCTGCTCTCTCACTTGGAATGGCAGGTGTGTCTGTACAGGCTGGGCCTCCCCAGCTCAGGGCATAGCAGGGCCCATTCCAAATGCTGCTCCCTTCCGCCAATTCTTGGCTGAGTTCACAGCTGCAGGTGTAAAGCACAGGGAGGGCAGGAGCAAAGACACTTCAGCCACCCATGTCTTCTGGTCGGGGCAGTTCAGCTCTTTGGGTTCTCCTGATTCTCACTGACTCTGAGAAGGGTCGAGGAAAACAATTTCTGTTTTCCCTCCCAAGCCAGGCACCAACAGGGACTGGGAGGCTGCAACTGGGAGCAGACAGAAGCCAGACCCAGCAGTGGGGCCCAGCAGAGCTGGGGGATCACCGGTTCCCACTGCAGCCATGCTGTGTCTGGGAGCACAGCATGATCCACAGCCTGGCTGCTTCCCATCCCTGCTCCTGGCAGGAGTCTGGTGGTGTCTGAGCACCTGCCCAGGCTTGTTCCACACTTGTGCTTCCCTGCTGGCAAAAGGAAAGATAGGAGAGAGCTTGAATCCATCGGCCTCTGGAGAGAGAACCCCTCCCGCAGGCTCGAGCAGGAGGGCAGCAGCTCTGCTGCTCAGAGGAGTCTCAGTGCACCCCACTGAAGGCCTCAGGGCAGACACAGACATTTCCAGTCTCCTTCTGATTCCCACCCTTACTCCTGGAAAGATGTGTTCTTGAGTTACTCTGCATGGAGAGCTCTCGACTCGCTTTCGACAGGTTTGGGCAAAGTGGAGGCTTGAAGCTCCTGTAGAGACTAAACTGCAGAGACCAGAGGGACCAGGGTAATTTCAGGGAAACAGCCATTGGAACACTTGTGCTTTTTCCTTTCTGGTTCTAAATTCTCACAAAAATATGAGACAAACTCTCCTTGGAATGACTGTGCTGCTGAAAACATTTGGAATTTCCTTTTTCATCTGGTTCTTTCCTTTTTTAAAAATTATTTTGAGGGCTCTTTAGATGAGAACAGATTTGTATTCCTCTCTCCCTGCTGCTCACTTCCCACCTGAAATTCTCAGCACCTCTTTGCAGTTCCCAACACAATGGTGAGAGAAATCCTGAACGGAGCATTCGAACTTCAGGTGAGGAAAAGCAACAGCAGCAGATGGGCTGGTAAACAGCAGAGACCTGGCTCGGGCACAGAGGTCCTGGTGGAGCAGGAAGGAGCAGCAGGGTTGGTAAACACAGAGCAATTTCCATCTTCTGGGATGAAATGTGGGGATCTGGGGAGGGGAGGGCGGTGTAGGAACAGCAGCTCTCCCATTCTGGCACAGTTAGCTCTTCCCAGCAGAAGCTGTTCCTGTCAGGACTTGCAGCAAATGGGAGAAGACGGGAAAGTGGGGGACGTTTTTAAGCATCAGGGAATTTGTGGGTGATGAAAACAAGATTTCCAGCAGCCCTTTTGCCCTAGTCTTGGTTTCTAAAGAGGTGTCCTGGTGTTTTCCTGCCATTCTTCCCTGCCCTTGAATTTCTTCTGAAATGGTCAGTCAGCAGAGTTGGAAGTAACTTCACTGATACAAAATTCCCACAAGTTACCTGAAAGTTTGCAGCTGGGCAGAAAGAAGAAAAAGAAACCCAGAGCAGAGTCCTCATGGCTGGAAGAGAAAAGCAGTATAAGGAGGCTCAGTTCCATAGTTTATTGAGCCCAGAGGGATTTCTACAAACCACGTGGCATCAGGTGTCAAAGAAATGAGGGATGAAAACCAACGTGAAACAATGGAGCAGCCCAAAACTCCCTCAGCTCAGTGAGGCTCCAGAAATGTTGGAGAGGCTTAAACAGCTCCTTAATGTGAACATGATGGCCAAGAGCAGCTCCTCCACCTTGTTCCTGTCAGGAGAAAGTCATGAGTCATGTCATGGGTGTTCTTTCCTTGGACAGGGAGACTCTGCACATCCTGTGGAGGCCGGGAGTCACAAGGAACGAAGACTGATGACAGATGGTTCTGGGCTGGGAGTTTAGAGAGGTTTGTGCTTGATGTAGGGTTGAAGGGCTGTTGTTTCTGTTTTTGCTGGGGATTGGGAGGGGAGAGGTTACTGTATCCTTGAGTCTTAATGTAAAATTATTAGAATCTGGAACAGATTCCAGAACAGGCATTTAGGGACTACTAAATGTACGAAGCAGCTTGAATACCTGTCACCAGAGTTCATCCAGTCCTGGAAAAAGCCTCTGAAATGGGCAGTGCTTTAACAAAGTACAGATGTCTGGGGACTCAACATGCAAGGAAAAATTATGAGGAGGAAGAGATAACACTTTCTCCATTTCTTAGAGAGGGAGAAAATGCCAGAAAGTTATTAATTTTATTCCCAGGACTGTGGTAGCTGGACAAGGATCCAAAGTTAAGGTGATCCACATGACCTCACACTTGCAGAACAAGTGGGCTCCCTGCATCCTGGCACGAGCAGTTCTAGGGAGATCTGTAATCCCCAGTAAAAACCTCGGAGGTTAATTGGCATCTGAAAATTAGTTTATCTGGTAGGTGGGCTAGAGGGGGTTTAATTACATGTTTAGATCAGTGTTGCTTCAAGCATTAATTTTGCCTGGGAAAGGAGGGTGTAATGTCAGGAGTGACACTTCCACACTGCTTGGATTGGGAGACAACCAGGGGGACTGGAGAGAGCCCATGGACTATTGGGGAGGGTAGGAATGAGCTCTGAGTAAAAGCATCTGTTTGTTGTTTTGGGCCAGAATTCCCTGGACTTCATGTAAGGCCCAGTTCCCTGAGAATGGCACTCAGCATTTTTTGGGCAGTCAGGCTGTCAGATGGAATCCCTTCAAAATA
>VYZQ01037246.1:0-15107 GCA_013400655.1 Mystacornis crossleyi
TTCTGATCCTTGCCATAGCTAAAAAGGCCTGGAAAACAAGGAAACCTTCACTGGCATTATACTTGTGGCGTATTTAGGGGAAGAATAATTTTAGTATTGGTGTTCACCACATTTTTCCTCATAATAACCCCACAGTATTATGACAGACTGGGGAGGGGTGAGGGGTGGGAGGAATAGTAATTAAAATTAACAACCAATGAAACCTGTAGTGGGTTTCACATTGAAAAAATCCTCCTGTTCCCTGCGGGCTGGAGAGACCTGGAGCCCATTGCTGCCTGAGAAGCAGAGGCAGCAGGATCCTCCTGATCCAAAGGGATCAGCCAGGGGAGATGGTGCTGTCAACACTCTGTTTTTTACTGGAAAGCAGTAAAAATCGCCGTAACTTTTGCTGGCTGGTACCATATTTGAGCTTATTCCAGGGAGATTGTTCTGTGATTCCCTTAATGGAAGCTTATTGGAAGTGATTGGCCTTGAGATGCAGGGAAGCACAACTCCTCCAACACAATCAAGGAAATGTTTAAATTAATCCAGCGTCTCTCAGAAAGAAGCCTTGAATTACGATGGGCAAAACAATCTTTAAAAACTCTGCTTTTATGGACAGCAGGAGAGGCAGCTTGGGGTGATCTCATGCCATCAAGGAGCTTCTAAAAGTGGGTTTAGAGAACAGAGGGCAGTGGTTGTGTTGGTTCCGAAACACAAATTGGGTCTGTTTCGGTACCAAGTGGCTTTTTGTTCCCCAGTTAGAACCAGGAAATAGTCTGGAATGAGAGATTTTATACAATGCTGGGCAAATCCAGCCCCTGTGCTGTCTGTTGCATTTTAATCTGGGAAAAGAGCACGTGTCACTGAGCCCATGAATTTGTATTTATGGCAAATTTTCCACTGCATCCCCTTGTTTATCAAACTCTGCCCAAAGCAAAGCTCTGCTGTCGACGGCAAAGTTCAGTCACCTCATTTCTCACAGCTGCTCTGGCCCTATTCAAACATCAGCAACATTTTCAGTGACATCTAAAAAAAGGGATGAAATGGGAGCTCTTACGAAGTAATTATCTGACATCTGCTGTTAATATTAACTAATTCTTCAACGGTTGCACAGAGAAAGTCATCATCTCCTTATAACCATGTTTAAGTGACGGGATCTCAGCTCGTTCCACTGTGCAATTAAATCAACGTGAAAAATATCAACAAAATTATTTCCACAAGTATTTCGGCACGACTGGAGCACTTCACTTCCCCTGCGTGGTGATCACCCTCCTTCTGTACCAGACACAACAAACAGTACTTTGTTATTTATTGTCACTTTTCCTGCTCTGCCAGACAGGTCTAGAGAGCTTTTAAACATGGATTTAACGCTGAAAGGTTTTCCTGTAAATAAATACCCAGTCTTAAAGCTGCCCATGATGCCAGAACATCCAGGTGCTCACCTGGAGAGGAGAAGGCTCCAGGGAGAGCTCAGAGCTCCTGCCAAGGCCTAAAGGGGCTCCAGGAGAGCTGGAGAGGGACTGGGGACAAGGCATGGAGGGACAGGACACAGGGAATGGCTTCCCACTGCCAGAGGGCAGGGCTGGATGGGAGATTGGGCAGGAATTGTTCCCTGGGAGGGTGGGCAGGCCCTGGCACAGGGTGCCCAGAGCAGCTGTGGCTGCCCCAACTCTTCCTTCAGCACCTCCTTTAAGGCTTTAGGAAAGGGCATAGGAAGCAGAGCCTGGGAAATTTGTGAATCCGGGAATCTCAGACTGGTTTGGGTTGGATGGGACTTCAAAGCCCACCCAGTGCCACTCCTGTCCCTTGGCAGGGACACCTCCCACTGTCCCAGGCTGCTCCCAGCCCCAGTGTCCAGCCTGGCCTTGGGCACTGCCAGGGATCCAGGGGCAGCCACAGCTGCTCTGGGCACCCTTATTCCAGCACACCCGGGCAGGTTTCAGATACACAGCGATCCCGGGTGGTGAATGAATTTTTCATTCAGTTTCCCCCATCTCTCTTGGATTGGTCTGTCCCTCAGTCAGGAATTCAGTCACAACCACCCATCCCTGTGCCTGTATCTCCAGAGCCACAGAGATGCCATCCTGAAGATGCTCCTGAACAAGAAGAGGGGGGAAAAATCTCCTGCTACACTTTGTCCATTGTCCTCAACATCGTTTTCTCATTATCATCCCCTTGAAGGAATAATCCAGTCCCATTTTGTCACATTACTTGCAAAACCTGCAAAGGTCACAGAAAAACACAGGCAGTAGAAGGGTGAGTTTAAATTACTTTCTCCCAGGATATATCCATTTATATATCCATTTCTCTCCCACCAGGCACACCGGACTGGCTGCGCCATCCCGGGTTTCTGATCTCCAAGTAATATCAGAGAGATTTTAATCAAACAGCCGAGTGTCTAAAGTCAACTTCCTTCCAAAGCGTCTTTTAAGGAGAGCTGAACAAAGTTCACCCTGGCTCCTGTAATTGTTGGAGGAGAGCATCTGAAGGCAACATCCTTCTGCAAGGCTTTTAATGAGTCTCTGCAGTTTTAATTGGCGACTCGCTGCTGCCTTATTTTTCCTCGCAAATTATGCAGCTCCTCGCAAAGTTCTGCCGTTCCCGGGGCTGCAGCGAGGGGTGCGCAGGACTCCATTAAAACAAAAACAGCAGTGGAAAATTCAAACTCACCCAGGCTTGGCAAGGAACGGCTGGGCTGCCGCCCCAGTCCCGCCGGGTTTTGTACAATTAGTGCAGCTGGCAAGCGCAGCAGCTTGAGGAACTCCTGTGCTGCCTTCGGAGGGCCAGCAAAAGGATTTACATAATTTAGAGTTTAATAACTTCTGCTTTTCTCTTTTGCTAATAGTTCTCCTGCAAACGCGGGCTGGTGTGGAGTGTAACTGCCCGGAAACCACCGGCCTCGCGCGGAGGTGTTTCTCGGGGTGGTGTTACTTGAATTTTGCCCCCATTTCAGATGTTAGGACCACTTCTAAAATCAGCAGAACGTCCTTAGAGGATGGAGAATCTGCTCCTTCCACAAAATCCTCCCTAAGTCACCTGCGAAAATCTGCTCCACACGTTATTCTTTAAGAGGAATGAGCACTTCTGCCCAATATTAATGGCAGATTAATTTCACTTCCTCTTTTCTGCTACCAAAATGAAGAACCACAGTGTTTCAAACACAACCTCAATTCAGCTGGGGGGATTTTTTGTCTTTTTTGTCTTTTTTGTCTTTTTTGTCTTTTTTGTCTTTTTTTGTCTTTTTTTGCTGACCTCTCATAGCTCTTTTTTCCACCCATGTCTCTGAAAACAGAGGATCAGGATCATGTTAGGTGTAGCCGTAACAAGTGGTGTTTTCCACGTTCTGAACTTAATTATTTGTTGGAATCAGGAAGGAAAGTCTGTGGTTCTGCTTTGACTTGCAAGCAGCATCCCTGTTTGCATGCAGGCACTTGAGAACTCTGGATAATCAGCACAGAGAGAGGGAGAAATCAGCAGCTGATTTGGATTTCACTGAGTGTGCAGTGGAAGGTGATCTGTGAGCATCAAGGAGTCAGAAAGCCTTGACAAATACATACTTGGAGCAGATGGACCAGTTTCTACCAGAAGAAGAAGAAACAGCAAACCAAAAAAACCTCAAACACCCCCGCCTCCCCCAATTATTCTTTCTGTAATATCTGGAAATGTAAAGCAAACGCTGCAGAATAACCAAAAAAAAAAAGAAATCAGATGTCAAAAGTTGTACATTTATCTTAAAAGAAGGCCACATGTCAGGAGATGTGTCCCTGCCTTCCCTGGTGCTCCTCAACACCCAAGGGTCTGGGTTCTTCCCAGGCCCTGCTCGAACTCAAACCCCACCCTGCTTCTATTTAAGACTGCAATAAAGGGGAAAAAATATGATAACAGTGCTTCCGGAGCAGGCTTTGCAAAGCCCTGGATTGCCTTAATGAAGAGGTCATTATGAGACAGGAGGCGGATCAGAATCATTAAATTTTAACATCTCCCAAATTCTGTTGCAAAGACAAAGCCCTTCCTCCAGTGATTTATATCTGAAGTTTGTTCCTGCAGAGTGAGCACGAGCTGAAGAGCCCTCATAGACTAACAGTGAGTGATGACACTGAAATCTTTATTATTTACAAACCAAAGCCACCGTGCACATAAAACCCAGTTGCAGCAGGAGGTGTCAACTCAGCTGACACCTCATTATGGCCCAGCTGCAACGCTGAGCTCCGCACCCCCAGAACTCCATCCTTCACTCAGCCTCTGCCACAACTCCATCCCTCAGAAAGTGGCGCTTAATGTCCTCGTAATGAAGTACAGGCAGGCACATCAAAACGCACTCCTGACGCTCTGGAGGTGATGGAAATCTCTGGGAAGCCTCAAATTAAAGTGTTTCTCCAGGTGGGAGCTGAAGGATGCTCCCTGACGCTTCTTCAGCACCAGTGTTCACCGAGTGTCTGTTCTCACTACAGTCACCCATTTCATTTCTCCTGGAATAAACCTTGGAACGATCAAAGTTATCCCCAGGCTTAATGGAGCTCAGGACCGCCCTGGGAGGCTGGAAGTGACCAATCTTTGAAATCTCGTGGGGTTTGAAGAGCCAGATTTGAAAAGCAAGAGCCGGGAGAAGGGAAGGAAGAGGGGACAGACGTGAGGGAGCCATGGGGTTATTCCCACCAAAAAAAAAAAACGCCGGGAAAAAAAGAGCGAAGGTTTCCAGTCTCAGCAGCCGCTGAAAAGCCTCCCCTCACANTGATTGTTCCTCAAGCTGAAAGGGGCTGTTTGGTAATTCTTATGACCCAAAGGTTACCTGGGCCGCAGGAGTGTAAAATGGCGGCAGCAGTTATCCCCCGGCTTAATGAAGAATTTGCCACCATTCGCCTTTCTAGGGATTTGCCACATTTACTGCTCATTTCCCAAAGGAGCAAGCAGGCGTTTGAAGCTGTGTAGGATCAGCGAAGTCAATACCCTGCCCCGAGGGGATGCGAACACCTCGACGCCCTCAGCTCAGCGAGGGCGAGCTGCAGCAGCTCCCCAGGCTCATTACAGCCACGCTGCTTTGGATCTGTGCACTAACAAGACAGAAAATTCCTCCCGGTCCCTCGGAAGGAGACAAAAACCCAGCAGAAATTGCACAGTGCTGGTGGGCAAGGACCAGAGAAACAAGAACACAGAGTCCTCTTCCTTGAGGCAAAGTTTTTTTGAGGATGGCTGGAGCAGTGACCTCGCTGCTGCCCCCACTTTAACCAGGACAAAGGGATTTGGGACAGCTGAGTGCCACATGCCAGCCTGCAGGTCTGCTCAGGAGCGGAGCCTGAGGGCGTGGAAAAGGCGGAAAGAGGAAAACTGACAGCAAAACCTGCAGTGTGGGAGTCCCTTGCACAACCAGGTGAGAACGGCCACAGGAACAGAGGGGTTATGGGGGATGCCACTGGTGGGAGCGGAGGATCAGGCGCCTTTTAGCTCTGCGTTCCTAAGGGGAGCTGAACACCAGCCGTCCTCTCACTGCCTTTTCTAGGATTTGACCTTTTTCTTTCCAGCCTTCCCCAGCTGCGTTTATCGCACAAAGCTGCTGCCTATCTGAATTTATCACCGTCACCTGAGGTAGGCTGGACTTGTGGAAAGGCAAGGTCTGCACAGGTGAGAACAGAGACCGTCGGTCACGTCCTTCAGCACTACGGAGAACAGCAGGTCCTGCAGGAAATAATCCACTTCTCTGTTCCTGCTTTCTCATTCCTGCCCGTGTGCTCTTTTCCTTTCTCTCTTTTTGAAGCACAGTTAGGTATTTGGAAAAGGCTTTCTCCTGAGCAGGGACCCACACAGCTCGTTATTCTGGTGCAAGAATACCACTAGTTTGTATTGTTCAAGTTTGTACCACTTGTTTGGGTTATTCTGTGCCACCTGTACCCTTCTGGCTCCTCCCCCACAGCACCTTAGAACCACTCAACTATTTATTATCTCTGCTTCAGACACCACCATAAACTCTCATCCTCAAGATCAAGGAGGACTGTGATATCCTATATCCCACATCTCAACTCTGCAACTGAATTTAAACAAAAACCTATTCAAGTTGTACATAGCAATGTGATTTATTTCCTCTGCTTAATTGTGCAAGAAAAGCCTTTGCCCAGAACACTCATAAAAGAAAACAGATTACAGGAGAAGTGCTGAGAAGTGTGGAGCAGGGGGTCAAGTGCCATCCAGATTCTTTCTCCTGATTTATTTTAGTCAGCTTAGTGGGAAAACAATGACTTGTCCTGAACAAAAACTAAGCTTGGCTTACTGAGTTTCCCTCGAAGACTTACACGGGTCAGAAAGGTTCTTCTGAGCAATAAAAAAAATAATTATCATGAGATTCAGCAGGAATTGTAAGGAAAACTGTGGTATAAGCTTCAGGCTCCTCTGCATGGGGTAGGATCAGCCTGAGTGACTGAATTTCCTCTGCATCTTCGTCATACACACAGTGTCTAAATTCCATACCAAAACCCCTACCCCAAACAGTTTAGTTCGTAGAGAAAGTGAAACATCTAAAAGAGGCTGCAACTTCCAAGCGAAGAGATGAGAAAACATCTAAAATGCTCTTACTTTTGACAGTAGCTGTCCGGGTGCAGTTGTAGAGGATGGCTAGCTCCCCAAAAACTTTGCCAGGTCCCATGGTGCAGAGTTTCACTCCCTCTTTTGTCACTTCAACCTTCCCATCTGTGAGAAAAAGAAGAGAAAGAGACCGTTTCAAAAGGGCAGTTAAATAATTTCAGACATTTGAGAAGGAAGAATAATGGTTTTCAGATTTGAGTTTTAAAATGTATTTGATTACAGACCGGGTTGGATATCGGGTTGGATTGGAGCAACCTGGGGTAGTGGAAGGTGTCCCTGCCCGTGGCAGGGGTGGAATGGGATGAGCTCTAAGCTCCCTTCCAACCCGAACCATCCTGGGATTCTGTTCTGTGAACAAAAAACACCAGAGCCCTACAACTTCAAAAGGAATTAAATGTACTATGAAGGACATAAACTCAGAAGAAGGTCAAAACCAACTGTTGCACACAGAAACTTTGAGCACTTGAGGGCTTTTTAGTGGAGCGTCTGTACGGTCAGGGCATACTCACAGTACATCAAAATCAGTGTGAACTTTGTCTCACGTACTACACTTCCAGGTGAAATTCTCCCCACTTTTTTGTGTTCAAAAAAGGAAAAGATTTAGGTCTTTAACAGCGCACATGAAAACGGCGGCGTAACGTTGCTCACTTTCCCTGAGAAACTAATCCCTGAGAACACTCATCCATGAATAACAGCACTATTACCGAAAAGAAAATTACTCTGACCCCTGGCTATTATTTCATTCCCATCTCTGCACGCCTTGCCTTTCTGAATATCTCGTTTTACAAGGGAAAATCTGCTTTATCAGCTTACCTGTACCGTGCCGGGAAGGGATGTGTGAGGAGGGGTTAAAATCCAAGGTTGGATGGAAAGAAGGGAGCTCAGGACCGCCCTGGGAGGCTGGAAGTGACCAGTCTTTGAAATCTCGTGGGGTTTGAAGAGCCAGATTTGAAAAGCAAGAGCCGGGAGAAGGGAAGGAAGAGGGGACAGATGTGAGGGAGCCATGGGGTTATTCCCGCCAAAAAAAAAGTCGGGAAAAAAAAGAGCGAAGGTTTCCCGTCTCAGCGGCCGCTGAAAAGCCTCCCCTCACACCCCAAACTGAGGGATCGTGGAATACAATCAGAGAACTGAAACACAGACTCACTGAGGTTGGGAAAGATGATTGTTCCTCAAGCTGAAAGGGGCTGTTTGGTAATTCTTGTGACCCAAAGGTTACCTGGGCCGCGGGAGTGTAAAATGGCAGCAGGGTTTTCTGTAATACTGAAGCAGAGTTGGGGGGGATTCAAACGTCTTCATCGCAAGGTAATTTTTATGATTATTTTCATAAATGTTTGATTCATTTCTTCATATTAAGTATCGATCTAATAAGAAGCACAAGAATAGGTGTTTATCTCAAGAATGAGCACTAGCAGCCTTCAGTGAGGCCTCACACACTTCAGAGATTCCTAAATTAATTTGGAGGATGTCGTTTTTTGCTTAACAGAACTGAGTTTCAGCAGCTTTTTCTGCAAAAAGCTCTGCCGGAAAAAGCTCTACAACAAAAACCTGCAGAGGGAATGACTTTACCTCACTTTTGGCTCACAGGTTCCAAAGAAAGATGGAGAATTCTGAGCAGTAATGCACGGATGGGATCACATTATTCCAAAGTGTTGAGGAGCACAAGAAAGATATTGGTGATGAAATTAAAATACTTCTTTTAAAGTATCAAGATTTCCCAGCATGATATTGCCGGTATTGACAAGAATGGATAAAATGATGTTCTAAAGAAAAACAAAACCAGATTAACTTGTCTTGCAGAGGAGGGGATCAACTCGCAATTTTGTTCTAAAAAAACAAAACCAGATTAATTTGTCTTGCAGAAGAGGGGATCAACTCGCAATTTTGTTCTTAAAAAACAAAATCAGATTAATTTGTCTTGCAGAAGAAGGGATCAACTCACAATTTTGTTTTAAAAAAACAAAACCAGATTAATTTGTCTTGCAGAAGAGGGGATCAACTTGCAAAATGCCAGAGTTATTTAGATGTGAATGCAGACATCCCACGCACTGTCTCCAGGGGAAAGGTTTCCCTTGCAGAACACGAGCAGTGGCTGGGCACGGCTGTACTGGGGTTTTAACGGGGCCCCGGGGCTGTCCCTGTGGGGCTCCTGCAAGGATGAGCTGCTCCAGCCTCTGGACTCAGCTGGATCCAGTTCCTAAGAGATCTTTAGGAAGGGACTGACGGGCTCAAGAGAGGGTCAGAGCCACACAATCCCCTTTGCCTGGTCCCCACTGTCCCAGGTGCAGGGCTCAGGGTGTTCCAGGGCTCCCAGCCCACCCTTGCTGCTCCCCCATCCCTTTTCCAAAGTGCTTTTCCAGAGCTGAGCACCCTCCCAGTCCTCCTCAGACACTGCATTTTTCCACCAAGCCACAAACCAGCCCACCAGAGACTTTATTAGCCAAACTCAGCAGCTGCAGGAGAAAACAGATCCATTTTTTTCCATGTGCACAAGAGAAGGATGGAACAGGACGGGAGCCTGGGGAAGGCTGGAATGGAAAGGTGGAGGTATCACATCTTTGACCCTGGAGCAGGAGCAGAGGCACGGAGAGGCTTCCCCTCTTTCACTGTCATTTAGTAATTAATGTGCTCTTTAATTATAATTTATTGGCCTGGAGAAAGCCTCCCATTCTCCTGCTGTGTAACGAAGCAATCTGGAACATTAAACACTTCCCCATAAGATGCCCAGACCATGAGTAAAATTCACCTCTCATGGAAATAAAAGGTCAGAGGACTGCTGTAGGATTTTTACCATTTTCTTCTCCTACCTGGAAGCCCATACAGTGCAGTTTTCCATGGAGCAAACAAATTGTTCTGCTGTATCAAGCAGATAAAGAAACCAAATGAAGTGCAATACAATATTGATCAATTAATGGAGATACATCTGCAACTTGCCTTGGCATCAGACAAATGCTAAATAATTCAAGAGATGCTCCTCTCCGGGCAGGAGAATCAGAAAATGCTGCATTTCAGCATTTTCTCATATTTATCTCTAAATATTGAGCATTATGGAATTCAACATTGTATTTAATTTACAGCTTGAGCTGATTTGGGGGAGTTTTAGCTGGCATATAAACAACGCCTTTGCCATCAGCTGTGAGAAACGATTCCATAGTGATGAGCAATGCATATGATTTTTCAAATAGAGCATAAAATAACAATCTCAGTGTCTTCAGTTCTCCAGTTCCAAGGGTTTTCAGGCATTCCCTTTCCACGCTGAACATGAGAAGGTGACCAGAGTCAAGGATCAACACAAGAGATCGATGCCTCCACAAGCCACCAGCCTGCTCCCAACAGAAATGCCTCCAAAAAATCCCTTTATAACCACGCAGAGCTCAAAATATTTTGGGTTCTGCAGACACTCACAAGTCTCAGTTCTTTGGTTCTTTATCCTTGGACACTGCCAGGGATGGGGCAGCCACGGCCGCTCCGGGCGACCCATGCCAGAGCCTCCCTTAAAACTCTTGCTTTGCCAGATTTCGGGGACATGCACTGAAACTTTATGAAATTAAGCTTTTTCTGATCAAAAACTAGTCCTAGGGGTTGGACTTCAACGATCCTTGGGGATATTCCATGAAATCCAAGAGGGAACAGCTTCCCTTGCTGCCGCGGTGCCCAGCACACATCCCCGAGCCTTGGGCCTCTCAGCCGGAGCCTCGCTTTCCCAAATTAAACTCCGCTGTGCTAATTACGTTGTAGTTGCAAATTTAATTGTGGCGCAATTAAAGTTTTAATTGCTAAGTGGCTGCTCGACTTCAGAGCCGGTCCGACGAAGATGTGCTAACGCTGGTGTTTGTTTGGAATCGAAAACTGATAATGGTCTGCATTGTTCATGGGATTATTCACGGGGTTGTGCCCCAGCCACCGGGAATCTTCTCCAAAAGGGGCTGCGGAGAGTTGCACGTCGGAATGAGGAATATGCACGATATTAAAACCAAAGCCAGGATTTGGGGCGGGGTTTTCTCACAGCCCTTCTTCAAATAGGCTGACACTGGATTGCTCCTGGTGCATCCCCGCCCTGATTTCAGGAATCACGGAAATAGCGCCGGGAAAATCGCCTATACATGAAAAATGCTGGAATGGTCGGGAAGGGACCTTAAAACTCATCTCATTCCACCCCCTGCCATGGGCAAGAACACCTTCCACTATCCCAGGTTGCTCCAAAACCTGGCCTTGGCCGCTGCCAGGGATGGGGAACCTGCGCCGGGGCCCGCGCTCCGGCGAATTCCTGAATAACCTCCCAAGGATGCCAAGATAAATACGGATCATTTTAACCACAGAAGGGTAAAAACACAGATGACTGAAGCACGTCTGAACAAGGCAGGAGCAATTTTGTCCCCTACAACACCACCAGCAAAGCACAGAGGGCTTTGTTTTGATGGGGACACTGGGGGCTTTGTCACTCTGAGTCCACCCAGGTAAATTTTAAAAACATCTCCGGCTGAACTGCATCTGCGTCCCTCATATGAATGGAAGGATAAAGCAAATTGCACTCATGTGACTCCCTCAATCAGGAGGATCATTTTTTTTTCTCCCAGTAATTAAATGGTCGTTTTCCCTTTCCGGGCACAGAAGAAAACAGATTAAGCTGACCTGAGGAACTTGTCAGCCTGGGTGTAATTCATATAATAGACTAAATTTTTGCAATGCATTATCAGCTCTCCCTTTTTCCTCCCAGCGTGGGGGAGAAGGCACTTGTTGCTTCAAGCCAGAACCTTCCAAGGCTCCCAAATCCAAACAAATCTGAATTTTAAACATACGAGAATATCCAAGAGGGGATCTGAGAACCCCAAGTGGATTTCTGTACAGTAACAGAGTTTCTTCTGTTGTCCAGTAAAGCCCTGAACACTGGGAATGAGCCTGGGACATTCCTGCCTTGTATTTCTCCGTGCCCAGGAGACACCCGGAAGGCCTAATTCCTTATTTTCAGCTATCCCAGCAGTGCCTTTGAAGCACAGATAAGAGCAATGGATTTGAGCATCCTTCACGTTATTGGGCCCTCTTCGAGACCTGGACCCTCAGGGAGAAAAAAAAGGCAGGTTCTGCCACGAAGGCACTAATTATCCATCACATTTCCATTGAAAAATACAAACGCTTCTGGTGAAAAACGAGGGATATAAAAAAGCAGGGTTCAGCACGAGCTCATGTATTCCTAGGATATAAATTTCATCACACAACTCCAAAAACGCCAGGAGGGGTGGGAGGAGGATTCCCTCAATTCGGTGCAGGATTCATGAATGACTATTCAATATTCTATTTCATCTGTGCCTATTTCACACTTGGACTGCAGCTTGATTTGTTGGATGCTGTTCAAGCTCTGCTCCGAAAACTGAGAAATGATTGTTTGCAGAAAGTTTTCTTTAGGAAATATCAGTCTGGATCTGCAGGTTTTCCTGAACAATTCTGAATACATTTCAAAAATGGCACCTGAGGTGCATCACAAGTTAGCCTGCAACACAGTGCCAAGCCCCTGATCACGTGGGAACTGTAAGCCCTGACAGGTTTATCCCTTACCCAAATCCAGGAACGTTCTGACAGAATAACTGCAATGTCAGTGAGGAAAAAAATAAATAATGCATATTTTCCCAAATTTCAAGTTGTTCTCCCACTGCAAATTGTTGCCAGAGTGCTTTGAATATGGAGAAAATACCATTTTTCCTCCGATGGCTCCCTGGGAAAAGCCAAATAAATTCTGACAGCATTTTCCAGACTGATTTTGTTTTAAGCTGACTCCATCTTTTAGAGCACAGGGCACCTGGTCAGCCTGGAGACTGATGACCCTGCGGAGCCTCATCCATATCCCTGTCCCCAAAACCCTCCGGTGAGCTTTTTCCTGGCTGGATAAAACCCAAGAGGAAGGTAAAAATGAAGCACGACCTGAATTCCGACTCTCGAACCTCCGGCCGTATCTGGTGACACTTCCAGTCCCTTCTCACGCTCCAGCAAACCCCTTCTGAGCTGAGCACGCTGCTTTTCCCTCCTCTAAAACCCTCTGGGGGTGGCAGCCCCAGGGGGACGGAACTGGGGCAGGCACCAGCACGGCCTCCCCAAAACCTGGAAATCCTCTTGCTGGAAGGGGGGCGGATTTCCAGTGCCGAAGTTTATTTAGGAGAGTCTGACGCCAGCACAAACCCGAGCTCAGGTGCCCAAAAACCAGGCAGTATTTACCAAGCTGGCCCCACCTCCCTTGGCAGGGACCTGCTACCCCAAAATGACCTCCTCAGGCTGCTTTTTAACAGTGGCTTTTAGGAAATGGTTTTGAAACTGGGCTTGAAGCCATGAGTGAGCGCGTACAATGCCTGCAGCCTGAAGCGGTGACTTCAGTCACACCTCTTGGATTTAAATCAAGGCACACTCCAGAGGAGGGATTACTGGAGATAAGAGCAAAGCTCCAGCCCAGTTTCTAGCCTGGCTGCGGGAGCGTTTGGAAAAGCAGGGAATGGGAAGAAAGGAGGTGAGTGCCGAAATCTGTAACAGCAGCCCCGGGGGCAGAGCGGGGCTGGGAGAATTGAGAGCGGCTGAAAAAAAGGATAAAGAAACATTCCCGGGGCTTTAAAGGCAGGGACTAAAACCCAGATGAGAGGAAGGCACAGAGCTCTGACAGCCGGAGAGTGGCAGCCTGTGGAGATCCCAGAGTCACTGAGGTTGGGAAAACCCTCCAGGATCATCCAACCCGAGCTGTGCCCGATCCCCCACCTTGTCACCAGACTGCCAGCGTTCCCCTCGAAAGGAGAAGTGGAGAGTCCCTAAGGAATTATCCCAGAGGAAATGCTCTGCACGCGCAGGGATGGTCATTCCCAAATATCTCCCCCGTGACCTACACAAGAAAACTCTGCAGCCAAAGCAAAATAAATGGGTTTTTTCCAGGTGCCTCCTCTCTGGGAGAATAGAAAACTAGTTTGGATTTTTTTCTCCATTAATATGATTATCATCATCATCATCATCATCATTATTAATATTATTATTATTATTTTGTTACAGGCGGACCCACTCCCAAGGGGAGATGCACATCCTCAAAAACCATATAAAACCTTGAAAAATATATACACAGACACACATCTCCCCTGGTTTTCCAAGATCTTTACACCTGTAATAACATATCCCTGCTCGGGGGTATGCAGAGGTGACCTCCAGAACTCCAGCACAGCCTTGATTCCCACACAACTCACAGATATTTTGTCTGATGTAAGCTCTGCCTCAGCCTAAAGGCACACGCGGGATTGTGTCACCCCAGAAGGAGCGCTGATCCCACACTCCCCCCCTCAGCAGCTGGACAGCTCCCAAAGAACCAACAGCTCTGCCTGAGTCACCAGGAGGCTGAGAAAAGGAGGGAGACAACTCTGGGATCCTCGGGGAAAGCAACAGAAGTTGTGGCTTGCTCACTGTAGTGGTTTGATTCGCATTTTCCCCTTTCTGTGAGATAAGAACAGGGAGGAATACACAGAGCCAAAAGGAAGAAAAACCTGAAAAGCAGGAAGGTGTGTCAACCCATGACACTCACTTTGCTTTTTGAGGCGCTCAAGGAGTTACGGTGAAACTCGAGGAAATCTGCGGAGAGTGGGAGAGATGCCGGCAGTTTATCCGCACACATTCTCCCTTATCCCAGTCCTTCTGAAGGCCAGATGTGAGCTGAGAGTGATCAAAGAGAAGGGATGGGGTTCATATTTACCCGGGATAAAATACTGGAAAGCCCAGGCACCCTTCAGGGCGCGCCTGTCTCATCTGCCTCGCTCTTCCCTCGATAAATAACAAGTTTCAATCTCAAAAGCAAACAAACCCAAATGCAAGCTGCTCTCCCCCACCCCGAGCGTTCTGTGCAAGGACACAGCCTGCCCTGCCCGGCTGCGGTGTTTGTCCCAAATTTTGGCTCAGCCCCTCTTAACCTGGAATTACGGCTGCAATTCCAGGAGTGCAAACTGACCCTTTTTGGGTACTCAAAGCTTTATGTGAGCAAAACACTGATTTATTCATTTTTCACAGCGCATCTAAGACACTAAGGTAAAATAATCTCCCTTAAAACACTGAGATGTTCCCAGTGGAATACACTGAGAAAAGACGTATTTTGCTCACCTGCCCCAAACAGCTGTCAGATCCTGCCATCCAAAGTTATTTCCTAGTTGCAAACCTCCCCCCTTGCTTTCCAGAGCTCTCACTTTCATTCCCTGGCTTTTCAAAATAGTTTGGAAGCACTTCAGCACAAGAGAAAACAGCCTTCAGTCACCCCAGGGAAGGTTTAAATTGGATTTTGGGAAATATTTGTTCCCAAATTGGAATATTTCTGCCCAGGCATTGGAAGTGGCTGCTGGAGGAGGTGGAATCACCATCCCTGGAAGTGGTGAAAAGCCATGTGGATGTGGCACTTGGGGACAAGGACCAGAGGTGCTTTGGCAGTGCTGGGCTAATGGCTGACTCGGTCTTGACGGGCTTTTCCAACCTTAATGATTCTATGTCAAAATGTTACCCAAAAAAACCCCAACCAACAACAGAAGCTGAAGCTATGAACAAATAAATATATA